>JBAMAX010002756.1:0-112895 GCA_037043745.1 Chymomyza amoena | reverse complement strand
TCGGAAGAAGAATTTTTGGCATGCTTCGAGAACTGGAGAAAGCGTTGGCATAAGAGTATTATATCGGGAGGGGACTATTTTGAAGGGTACAAAATTGATTTGGAAGAATACGAGGGTGGATTGATAAGTTTCCGGCCTGACCAAGAGATGGCGCCACTAGGCCTACCTTGAGGTGGCGTTCTATAGTACCATCCTTAGATAGCTTGTAGCTATAGTTTCAGCCCGATCGCCATGTTAGTTTAGATTTGAGAGCACACTGAACAAAACGCCTCTGTGTTTTTCTTGAAAATTCGAAAAAACATTTCTACCGCCAATTTGACGTTGTATAAGCGTAATCCAAGCGAATTTTTGCGTCGATTCATAACCGTTGACGAAACTTGGGTCCACCACTACACTCCTGAAACCAAAGAACAGTCTAAACAGTGGATTGGACCAGTGGAACCAACTCCAAAGAAGGCAAAAACAATTTTTTCAGCGAACAAGGTTATGGCTACTGTTTTTGGGATGCAAGAGGTATTATATACATTGATTACCTTGAAAAGGGTGAAACTATCACTGGTCAATACTACGCAGACTTATTGCAACGTTTGAGCCACGAGGTGAAAATTAAACGACCTCATCTGGCGAAGAAAAGAATCTTGTTTCATCACGATAACGCACCAGCGCGTAAGTCAATCGTTGCGATGGCTAAAATCAACGATCTGAAGTTTGAATTGATGCCGCACCCTCCCTACTCTCCAGACCTAGCCCCGAGTGACTATTATCTGTTTCCTAACCACAAAAAATAGCTTGGCGGTAAGAGATTTGAGGACAATGAAGAAGTGATCGAAGCTGTAAATGGGTATTTTGAGGAGCTTGACGAATCAGTCTATAGAGATGGCATTACTAGACTAGAACACCGCTATGAGAAATGTATCAGCCTTGAGGAGATTATGTTGAGATATAAAAAAAAAAATTCTTAAAAACGTTGTATTTCTTGGTCAGGCCGGAAACTTATCAATCCCCCCCCGTAAATAAAGATTTTTGATTTTAAAAATTTCGGCTACTTTTTGGACGCAGTGGTATTTGGTTGTTTTATTATTGTCTAGTGAAATGGCTGAAATTTGTTTTTTTTCAAAGAGCTAAATCGTTTTTAGGAGAACTTCTTTTGTCGATTTTTACTGCCTTCAGCATTTTCAACAAATATTCAGAGCTTGGAACTAGTTTACGGGTACTTTTTCGCGTTTTTTTGTAAGTTCTCGTCGTCTTGACACAAAAACAGTTGAAATCCGGTCCATTTTTTGATAAAAGAGAATTAAAAGCTAATAAAACTCTTCAGAAAGTGCAACGTACCATTATATTGGATTAAAGTCCGGTATATTGTTTAAAAAATCAAAGACATCTTATTGCCAAATTAGGTTTCTTTTTAAAAAACCAAAAACAAGAACTTTTAAGCAACAATTTTGTCTTTGACCGATCGTTTCTATGGTAGCTATATGATATAGTCAATCGATTATGATCAAATTTGGCACAGTGCTTTGGTACCTAAATAAAGATGAAAGCCAAATTTGGTTCCAATATCTTTACAAACAAACGAAACTCAACGAATTTTTACACCGATTAGTACTATGAGAGCCCTCTCGTAGGGCTGGAGTATAGGGTTTAAAAAAAAATAAAACAAAAATTTTTGAACGCAATGCCGGCAACCGTTCCCAGTCATTGTTTTGTTCCTACTGGTTCGTGTACTGGCTATACTGAATTCACCTCAGTACAAATTCCACCAAACTTTGACGAACCATTGACACAGCTTAATAGTTGTGTTAAGCACCCAAAAGTATGCTTTGGTTTTTTATATTTATGCCCACCATTGCACAAAGGCTCAGTCGACGTGGTTACTAAATTATTGTTAATAACAAAAGTAAAATTCACGCTTAATTTTTATATTTTGGATATTCAGGCTTTCTGATCAGTTTATAAGTTCAAAAAGAATATAAATAATTAAGTTATTTCAGATTGCTTGAGCAATGCGTAGAATAATTTAAAGTTGTAGTGCTCAAGAAGAGCATTTTATGCTTAAGAATATTTAAGCTTAGTGCGGAGATTCGGATTTGAATAAAAGTACCTATAAACAAGCTAATATTGTAAGTTACGATATTCATTTATAATTTTATAATTATTATTGTTGAAATAATATAAAAATAAAGCAGATTGTTAAACTAACAAATTTATCATATAATAAAAATAAACAAACTAATATTGTAAGTCACGATATTGTATTATAATTTTATAATTATTATTATTGTTGAAATATTGTTAAAATAAATCAAATTGTTAGACTAACTAAAATTTATTAAATAATAAAAATAAACAAACTAATTTTGAAAGTTACGATAATATAATTTTATAATTATTATTATTATTGTTGAAATATTGTTAAAATAAAGCAAATTGTTAAACTAACTAAAATTTATCAAATAACAAAAATAAACAAACTAAAATTGTAAGTTACGATATTGTATTATTATTTTATGATTATTATTGTTGAAATGTTATAAAAATAAAGCAAATTGTTAGATTAACTAAAATTTATCAAATAATAAAAATAAACAAACTTATATTGTAAGTTACGATATTGTATTATAATTTTATAATTATAATTATTATTGTTGAAATATTGTTAAAATAAAGCAAATTGTTTAACTAACTAAATTTATCAAATAATAAAAGTAAACAAGCTAATATTGTAAGTTACGATATTCATTTATAATTTTATAATTATCATTATTGTTGAAATATTATAAAAATAAATCCAATTGTAAAACTAACTAAACTAAATGTATATATCAAAAAAATAAACAAGCTAAAATTGTAAGTCACTATTTTTTATTATAAATTGTATACTATTATTATTGTTGAAATATTGTAAAAATAAATCAAATTGCTTAAATAAATTGATCAAATAATATAAATAAACAAGCTAATATTGTAAGTTACGATATTCATTTATAATTTCATAATTATATAATAATTATTATTGTTGAAATATTATAAAAATAAAGCAAATTGTTAAACTAACTAAATTTACAAATAATAAAAATAAAAAACTAATATTGTAAGTTACGATATTCATTTATAATTTTATAATTATAATTATTATTGTTGAAATATTATAAAAATAAAGCAAATTGTTTAACTAACTAAATTTATCAAATAATAAAAGTAAACAAGCTAATATTGTAAGTTACGATATTCATTTATAATTTTATAATTATCATTATTGTTGAAATATTATAAAAATAAATCCAATTGTAAAACTAACTAAACTAAATGTATATATCAAAAAAATAAACAAGCTAAAATTGTAAGTCACTATTTTTTATTATAAATTGTATACTATTATTATTGTTGAAATATTGTAAAAATAAATCAAATTGCTTAAATAAATTGATCAAATAATATAAATAAACAAGCTAATATTGTAAGTTACGATATTCATTTATATCATCTTATATATAAAATTCTCGTGTCACAATGTTATGTTCGTTCTAAGCTTAGGATCTCACGAACGGCTGAGCCGATTTGGCTAATTTTGGTCTTGAAATGTTCGTGGAAGTCCAAGGATTGTTTAGGGTTGAGAAAATATAACAAAATTGCGACGCAAATACTAAAAAGGACAATTTGATTTTCCAATACAATTTTTTTTTTAATTTAGGTAGGCATTGTGTACATTGTCAGATTAACTAATATTTTTTAGTTAATAGTTTTTGTCGAAAGGAAACAAAAAAATTATTAACGATTCATGTTTTGATTTCTGTTTAAAATACATATGATCAATTCAATATTTGCACATAATGCCGGCAAAAAAGAAGTAACATTGGTAGACATTGACGCGTAGAACTCAATTGCAAGCATCCCAAAGAACAGCTGAAACTGAGGAACAACGTTCGCAAAGGAATGAGTTGAGTCGATTAAGACGAGCAAGATCACGTTCTGCTCATACAACAGAAGAACGAGATGTATACAATACGAATGCTCGAATGAGAATGAGACGAAATCGGGATTATCAGAATCAATCACATGAAATCCATGCTGATTTGAACCGTAATACAAGAAGGTCCAGAAGTATGAGACATAAAAGATCCCAAAGAACCGAAGAAAAGTCCAGCAACAAAATCTGATTTTTGCGTGTTTTAGAGGTTGTCAATACGGAGATTTTAAGCATATTGCGATGTGTTTGTGTCTAATGGTTCGTGTCGCAAAGGGGTCGAAATTTAGTTTCTGTGGGGCATGAATTTATTAGAGACGCGAGCTCTCTTAAGAATACTTAAGTTCGTCCATACGGCTTCTTAGAGAGTCATGAAAGTCAACTAATATAAAAATCATATGATTGTCTATATAAGCTAAATAGAGAATCATGCGATGTTTATACACTATAAGAGCATTCAAAAAGTTCTGGCAGGACGAAGTTATTTGAACATAACATACCACATACTTACACACTTATAATAAGTAAGTAACTTTTTGTCTACACTAGAATTTACCTAGAAACTAGAAATAATTTATAAGGCAAAGCGATTTCGTGAATTCGCCACAAAAATAAATCATTGGAAGAAAATAAAGATCTAGACGAGCGAGCGAAGCGAGCGTGCCGGAGGCCGGCTAGTAATTATATAATAATTATTATTGTTGAAATATTATAAAAATAAAGCAAATTGTTAAACTAACTAAATTTACAAATAATAAAAATAAACAAGCTAATATTGTAAGTTACGATATTCATTTATACTTTTATAATTATCATTATTGTTGAAATATTATAAAAATAAATCCAATTGTAAAACTAACTAAACTAAATGTATATATCAAAAAAATAAACAAGCTAAAATTGTAAGTCACTATATTTTTATTATAAATTGTATACTATTATTATTGTTGAAATATTGTAAAAATAAAGCAAATTGCTTAAACTAACTAATTGATCAAATAATATAAATAAACAAGCTAATATTGTAAGTTACGATATTCATTTATAATTTCATAATTATAATTATTATTGTTGAAATATTATAAAAATAAAGAAAATTGTTAAACTAACTAAATTTATAAAATAATTAAAATAAACAAGCTAATATTGTAAGTTACGATATTCATTTATAATTTTATAATTATAATTATTATTGTTGAAATATTATAAAAATAAAGCAAATTGTTTAACTAACTAAATTTATCAAATAATAAAAGTAAACAAGCTAATATTGTAAGTTACGATATTCATTTATAATTTTATAATTATAATTATTATTGTTGAAATATTATAAAAATAAAGCAAATTGTTAAACTAACTAAATTTATAAAATAATAAAAATAAACAAGCTAATATTGTAAGTTACGATATTCATTTATATTTTATAATTATAATTATTATTGTTGAAATATTGTAAAAATAAAGCAAATTGTTAACTAACTAAATTGATCAAATAATAAAAATAAACAAGCTAATATTGTAAGTTACGATATTCATTTATAATTTTATAATTATAATTATTATTGTTGAAATATTATAAAAATAAAGCAAATTGTTTAACTAACTAAATTTATCAAATAATAAAAATAAACAAGCTAATATTGTAAGTTACGATATTCATTATAATTTTATAATTATAATTATTATTGTTGACATATTATAAAAATAAAGCAAATTGTTAAACTAACTAAATTTATCAAATAATAAAAATAAACAAGCTAATATTGTAAGTTACGATATTCATTTATAATTTTATAATTATAATTATTATTGTTGAAATATTATAAAAATAAAGCAAATTGTTAAACTAACTAAATTTATCAAATAATAAAAATAAACAAGCTAATATTGTAAGTTACGATATTCATTTATAATTATAATTATAATTATTATTGTTGAAATATTATAAAAATAAAGCAAATTGTTTAACTAACTAAATTGATCAAATAATAAAAATAAACAAGCTAATATTGTAAGTTACGATATTCATTTATTTATAATTATAATTATTATTGTTGAAATATTATAAAAATAAAGCAAATTGTTAAACTAACTAAATTTATCAAATAATAAAAATAAACAAGCTAATATTGTAAGTTACGATATTCATTTATAGTTTTATAATTATAATTATTATTGTTGAAATATTATAAAAATAAAGCAAATTGTTAAACTAACTAAATTTATCAAATAATAAAGATAAACAAGCTAATATTGTAAGTTACGATATTCATTTATAATTTTATAATTATAATTATTATTGTTGAAATATTATAAAAATAAAGCAAATTGTTAAACTAACTAAATTTATCAAATAATAAAAATAAACAAGCTAATATTGTAAGTTACGATATTCATTTATAGTTTTATAATTATAATTATTATTGTTGAAATATTATAAAAATAAAGCAAATTGTTAAACTAACTAAATTGATCAAATAATAAAAATAAACAAGCTAATATTGTAAGTTACGATATTCATTTATAATTTATAATTATAATTATTATTGTTGAAATATTATAAAAATAAAGCAAATTGTTAAACTAACTAAATTTATCAAATAATAAAAATAAACAAGCTAATATTGTAAGTTACGATATTCATTTATAATTTTATAATTATAATTATTATTGTTGAAATATTATAAAAATAAAGCAAATTGTTTAACTAACTAAATTTATCAAATAATAAAAATAAACAAGCTAATATTGTAAGTTACGATATTCATTTATAGTTTTATAATTATAATTATTATTGTTGAAATATTATAAAAATAAAGCAAATTGTTAAACTAACTAAATTTATCAAATAATAAAAATAAACAAGCTAATATTGTAAGTTACGATATTCATTTATAGTTTTATAATTATAATTATTATTGTTGAAATATTATAAAAATAAAGCAAATTGTTTAACTAACTAAATTTATCAAATAATAAAAATAAACAAGCTAATATTGTAAGTTACGATATTCATTTATAGTTTTATAATTATAATTATTATTGTTGAAATATTATAAAAATAAAGCAAATTGTTAAACTAACTAAATTTATCAAATAATAAAAATAAACAAGCTAATATTGTAAGTTACGATATTCATTTATAATTTTATAATTATAATTATTATTGTTGAAATATTATAAAAATAAAGCAAATTGTTAAACTAACTAAATTTATCAAATAATAAAAATAAACAAGCTAATATTGTAAGTTACGATATTCATTTATAATTTTATAATTATTATTGTTGAAATATTATAAAAATAAAGCAAATTGTTAAACTAACTAAATTTATCAAATAATAAAAATAAACAAGCTAATATTGTAAGTTACGATATTCATTTATAATTTTATAATTATAATTATTATTGTTGAAATATTATAAAAATAAAGCAAATTGTTAAACTAACTAAATTTATCAAATAATAAAAATAAACAAGCTAATATTGTAAGTTACGATATTCATTTATAATTTTATAATTATAATTATTATTGTTGAAATATTATAAAAATAAAGCAAATTGTTAAACTAACTAAATTTATCAAATAATAAAAATAAACAAGCTAATATTGTAAGTTACGATATTCATTTATAATTTTATAATTTAATTATTATTGTTGAAATATTATAAAAATAAAGCAAATTGTTAAACTAACTAAATTTATCAAATAATAAAAATAAACAAGCTAATATTGTAAGTTACGATATTCATTTATAATTTTATAATTATAATTATTATTGTTGAAATATTATAAAAATAAAGCAAATTGTTAAACTAACTAAATTTATCAAATAATAAAAATAAACAAGCTAATATTGTAAGTTACGATATTCATTTATAATTTTATAATTTAATTATTATTGTTGAAATATTATAAAAATAAAGCAAATTGTTAAACTAACTAAATTTATCAAATAATAAAAATAAACAAGCTAATATTGTAAGTTACGATATTCATTTATAATTTTATAATTATTATTGTTGAAATATTATAAAAATAAAGCAAATTGTTAAACTAACTAAATTTATCAAATAATAAAAATAAACAAGCTAATATTGTAAGTTACGATATTCATTTATAATTTTATAATTATAATTATTATTGTTGAAATATTATAAAAATAAAGCAAATTGTTAAACTAACTAAATTTATCAAATAATAAAAATAAACAAGCTAATATTGTAAGTTACGATATTCATTTATAATTTTATAATTATTATTATTGTTGAAATATTATAAAAATAAAGCAAATTGTTAAACTAACTAAATTTATCAAATAATAAAAATAAACAAGCTAATATTGTAAGTTACGATATTCATTTATAATTTATAATTATAATTATTATTGTTGAAATATTATAAAAATAAAGCAAATTGTTAAACTAACTAAATTTATCAAATAATAAAAATAAACAAGCTAATATTGTAAGTTACGATATTCATTTATAATTTTATAATTATAATTATTATTGTTGAAATATTATAAAAATAAGACAAATTGTTAAACTAACCAAGCTAATAAATTTATAACAAGCTAAAATTGTAAAAACAATATTTTATTATAAATTGTATAAATATTATTATTTTTGAAATAAAAACAAACTGAAAAACTTAAAAAACCATGTTGTTTGTTTTTAAAAAAGGATATTTTGTTTCAGTTGCTAAGCTTTAAAAATACATCAAATATTCTGGCTGAAGGAATCTATGGAAAGTTCCAAACCTATTGAACAGCTTAAAACCGTTACTGAAATTCAAATATTTAAATTTACTGCGGACGATTTGGCAAAAAAAATAAAAAATTTGAATCGATTTTCGCTAATTTTTGACTTTGAACGGATTTCAGCTACCAGGCGAACAGAAATCATAAGCAAGCGGCTGCAGAATAAAATTTTTTCTAAAAGTGTCACTAAAAGTATGCCACACTTTTTTTGGAAAAATATTTTTTATGCCAAAATTTTGTAGCATACTTTTAGTTGCTAATTTAAAGTTGCCTACTGAATTTTCTGCATTTCTGTTCGCCTGGTAGTTCAGCTGCTTGCAAGACCATTTTGTATGGAAAATTTGAAAAAATAAATTTTTATTTTTTAGCTGTTTTCAGATCAAAGCAGTGTTTGGCAACATATACATATGCATTTATTTTTGCATTTGTATTGATCATTCTGTGCTGGTTTATGGCTTTAGTTACTAATTAAAGTTGCCTGCTAATTGTTAGCCATTTCTGATCGATCGCCTGTTACTTTGGCGGGCAAAAATTTTTTTTCGAATTTTTCGAAATCTTATTTTTTGTTGAACTTTTTCGAACTGAGCTCCGCTATCTCAAGGTCATTCGATTTAATAATCTTTTAACTCTTGCAATTTTCACAACCCATCTGTAAACTTTTAAATATAAAAAAAGAGATGTTGTTTTCGTTTTAATTATTTATTTATTCAAATAAAATTAAATAGCTATTACCATTTACTAAATTTAGGATTTTAGTTTTTATATATAAATAATGCTTACATATTTCAAAAATTTCTTAAAGTTTTTTATAAATTATATCCGAAGCATTTAATAAATTAAATTTTTTTATTTCATAAGCATATAATCAGAATCGCATTTATTTTAATGAATTGCCTTCCACTTGTTGAATAAAATCGCCAAACCAGCTGGAGACGTATTAGTTCGGGTCCCCGTAAATATTATATATCACAGCTGAGTTTTGTTACTCTTGCAAATCGGAATTTTGTTAAGTTCTTCATCATTTCGCAAGGTGACTTTGGTTTTTGTAGCTGCTTCTTAAAGCATCTTGATTGGATGTTCATCAAAAAGCTATTTCGCCTGAATAGATTATATTATATATATATATTTATTTATTTATATAAAATTATAAAATAGAAAATTTATTTTAAATTAGAAGAGATTTCAAGGTTGCATATTTATTCACCCTACGTAAACCTATCGACGAAATGGCCCATAGAGTACTAGAATGGGCAGAAGAAACCGCGGACGTCCAAAAAGCACATGGCGAGGGTCATTAGGAGTGAGACGAGCAAATCTGTCAGCGAACTTCGAGCAATAGCGCGAAATAGAGATAGTGGAAAATTTTTGTGATAGATTAGTTCTTAAACTTTTATTTTTTAGAACTGTCAAAATACTAATAATACTTATTCAAAGTTCGTTGAAGAAAAAAATAGTTTTATTTGTCTTTGCTCTAAATTATTCAACTCCAGATGTACTTGCCAGAAGCCGCTTATAAGTAGTGATTGCATTACGTTTTCCTAATTTTATTTAAACATATACAAAATATTGCTTAAAAATAAAAATTAAATTAAAAAAAAAATATATATTTATTAAAATAATTTTTAAAGCTATTTATACTAATTTTGAGTTACATTTTTGCTAGTTCTTAAGTATATTATTGTGTGATATATTTAAATGAATAAATAAATAGATAATAATTTTTATATAAAATAAATATAATATATATAATATAAAATATAAATTAATTTTGTTTTTAATAAATAAATTGTATAGAGTTTGTCCTGTGTCCACAGTCATTGCTTGAATATTTCATATAGGGTCCTTCGAAAATTTTAAAAATAACGTACATCTGAAAACAAAAAAAAAAAACAATATAAATTAACAAATATAAATTATAATTAATTTTAAAATTTAAAAATATATTAAACCTATCCGAACACAGAAAACAAAAATTGTAATCATAGAATACTATTTTTTTTAAATTACACTGTCCTACAGAATTGAAAAAAATCAAAGAACTTTTCAAGTGACCTAGTGTACGTTGTAGGTCTTGACGAGTAGATCACGATAGCGTTTTTCAAAATTGTCTAACACCCCCAAAATCGGAAGTTATCGCTTAAAAACCGTTTTTCGGGTACTGCGATCACTCCCACTATCACAACGTCGCCATTTTTCAACCGATTTGCAATTGCTTTACGGTTTTGGAAAGAAGAAGATTCAAGCTTTAAGATGATATACATTTGTTTATACTTCATACAAAGCAACTACGCGATTTTTCTAAAAGATATCTAAGATTTACACTTTTTTTTTCGTTTTTCACACTTTGAAGTCATTTTTATATAACATTTTGTTAAAGCACCTTTACTTTTTTTTATTTAATCTTAAAGAAATATTAATTCCGAGTAAGAAAAGTTATGGTTTATTAAAATCGGTCGATAAATGCTTAAGTTACGACGCTTATTGTAAACAAGAAAATTCATTTTCATCGACAAAAAAAAATGTTTTAGATGGATAATTCGTTTGTTCATGAAGATATCGTAACAAAATTTGGTATAATGCTTAAGAACAATAAAAACCTTACAAGTGCCAAATTTGGTTGCAATATTTTAAAAAACAAACGAAATACAACAAATTTTGTTAAAAAATCGATTTTTTGGAAGACAATTACTATGGGAGCTATATGATATAGTCAACCGATTTTGAAATTTGGCACATTGCGTACATGCTCTAAAAAATTTCCAAACGCCAAATTTGAACAAAATCGGTTGACTATATCATATAGCTCCCATAGTAATTGTCTTCCAAAAAATCGATTTTTTTCAAGACCTACAACGTACACTAGGTCACTTGAAAAGTTCTTTTTCACTGTTGGACAGTGTTATTAATTACAATATTTATAGGTTCTTAAAAAATAATCTTAATAAAAATGAAAGTATGTTTCAATTTTATGCAATGTTTCAAATAAAGCATGGTTATAAGATATATAGAAATAATCCAAAATTTTTACTTACTTTTGGAAATATTTTTACATCACGTAAATAATTTTTTTAAATAGGTAAATCATACAGAAATTAATTCAAAAATAGTTTCCATAGATTTTAAAATTTTGTAACGATAGGATTAAAGCTCTAAGCAAGTTGATTTATAAATAAATAAAAACAAAAAAAAAAGTACCCATATATACAGGGTCGTCGAGGTAAATCCGGAATATATTCGTGCGGGTCTCCTTTATTACAGGTTAGCATAAATCTGCAAAGATAGCGTTGCATTTCATGTTTAGGTGTAACTGCAGAGTAGACTTGATTGATAACGCGCAACGATGAGCCGAGAACAGGACCGCAGGGCAGCGATACTGGAGTCACTACGCGCCGGGAAAACACCGAAGGAGACAATTCAATGGTTTGGATATAAAAAAACACAAGTTTATGAAATTAGCAAGAAGTTTCGAGATGCTGAAAAGAAAGACGAGGTTTCTTCAGAGCGAGCAAGCCACAATAAACGATCCGACCGAAAAAGAACTTCAGAATTTGTCGATGAATTGAAAAAGAAGATTGACGCCGATCCGGGATGCAATATGAACAAGTTAGCTAAAGATATGGGCGTAGCGCGGTCAACAATCAGTCTGACGGTGCACGAAGATCTTGGTTACAGATCTTATGTCCTCAGAAATCGTCAGTTGTTGACTGACAAAAACAAAGAAGATCGAAGAGTTAAGAGTCAAGCACTCTTAAGTGACATCAAGCACAAGAGCGCCGGCTACCTCAAGTTTTTTTCAGACGAAAAAAATGTCATTGAAGATAAAATAGTAAATCGTCAGAATGATCGATGGATCTGCCAAGATCCTGAGCAAGTGCCTACTGTCATGCACACGAAATTACCTGCTTCAGTCATGGTTTTGGGTGTCGTAAGCAGTGATGGGGACGTCATGCCACCCCACTTTTTCGAGCAGGGGCTTCGGTTGAACGCCGAAGGATATATCGAAGTACTGAGATCAGCTGTGAAGCCTTGGATAGACCGAGTGACCGCTGGAAGAGAATACGTGTTTCAGCAGGACTCTGCACCAGCTCACAAGTCCAGAAAGACTCAGGCTTGGCTGTACGAGAATATGCATCACCACTGGTCCCCAGATTTGTGGCCACCGTCCAGCTCAGACTGCAATCCTCTCGACTACTACGTGTGGGGCGTAGTTGAAGGAAAGTTGAACAAGACATCTCACAACACAAAGGACGCCCTGAAGGCTAAAATCATGGGTGTGATGACCAACATGAACAAAATGGAGGTGAAACGGGCCTGTTCTCGATTTCGGTCCAGGCTTGAGCGGGCAGTTGTGGCTGAAGGCGGCTATATTGAATAATTAGGATGTTCCATATATGTACTTACTATGTAAAAAGTATTACTTGAATAAATAACATTTAAACATAATTATTAATAATATTTATTTTTCATTGAATTTTCCGGATTTACCTCGACGACCCTGTATATATAGTTATTAGATGTTATTATTAGATTAGTGTAATATAAATTAAATTTTTTGTTATAATGTTACTTTTTGAAGATTAATCAGCTTTTATTTCCCTAAGTTAACAAACAAATTGTACTATATTATTGTTTAGTAGATTGAGTAATCTTTTGTTTTAAATTTTAAAAAAGAAAGTGAAATTTTATAAATTCTAAAGCTAATTAATTGTAAATGTATCAGCACTCATATGTATATATATATTTTCTAACTTTCTTGAGCTTTCCAGATTTATTTTTAGCTTAATATTTAGTTCGTTCAATAAGGTACAATGACTTGAAATTTTATGAGAATAATGTTTATGATATTTGATTGACATTTGTGATAAGAATTGCAAAATCACTTTCGATAAGGAATTTAAGTTATTTCAGTTTGTGTTTGTTGTTATTGTCCCAAAAATTAAAGTTTCTGCATATTTTACAGCACTTAAAAAGTGATTGAAATTATAACTAAGTACAAGTATGTTTCTGTTATTTAACATAAAGTGCTAAAAATTTTAATATCCGTCAATAAATATTAATTAAATAATAATTTTACTAAGAATTTTAAGGCTCAAATCAAAAATAAAAATCAAACAACTATGGCGGCTGCCAGTTACCCAGCTGAATGAAAATTTATAAATGATAATAAAAATGATTTATCATATTCCATAATAATCTTTATATGTTAAAGTTTTACACGTCACTGTCATCGTTTCGGTCATTCCTAATTTCTCTGACTAGTGTGGCCGCTAGATGACGCTTGCTATATAATGCCGCTAGATGGCGCAAGCGGATTGTTGCATGCCATGATGCAAAGAATTTTACAAGGTGCCGCAAACAATCGAATCGGGTTCTTATTTTGTATGGTAGCTATGTGAAATAGTAGACCAATTTTTTATAAAACTCTACATAGATATAATGACTTACCCTAAATATATTAAACATAAATTTGGTTGCCATATTTTAAAAAACAAAAAAGTCTTTCTAGTAATAACTATTCTCAAAATAAAAAAATGGCGTACGGAAAGTTGGGCGCGGACGACTTTGGGTTATCCTGTACCACTAGTTTGCAATCAAATCCGGTTCCTTCACAAAAAACCAAAAACAGAAGAATTTTATAGCAACAAATTTTTTTTTTGACCAATCGTTCCTATGGGAGCTATATGATATAGTCAAACGATTTCAATAAAATTTGACACAGTGCTTAAATACCTTAAAAAAGATATGAATGCCGAATTTAGTTCAAATATCTTTACAAACAATCCAAACACATCGAATTTGTATATAAAACGTTTTTTTTGGACCGATTGGTCCTATGGGAGCTATATGATATAGTCAACCGATTTGGATTTAATTTAGTACAGTGCTTAGGAACTATAAAAAACTCAAGAATATCAAATTTGGTCCCAATATCTTAACAAACAAACGAAACACAAAAAATTTTGTTGAAAATCGATTTTTTGGAAGATCGGACCTATGGGAGCTATATGATATAGTCAACCGATTTTGTTCAAATTTGACACAGTCGCCTAAGTGCTCTAAAAAATTTTCAAACGCCAAATCTGTTTACGATATCTTTATTAAAAAAGGAAATATAACGAATTTTGCTTTAAAAAAGTAATTTTGGCCGATCGGTCCTATGATATAGTCAACCGATTTTGATCAAATTTGGTACAGTGCTTGGGAACTATAAAAAACTTTCGAATACCAAATTTGGTTACGATACCTTGATGAACAAACGAATTATCCATCTAAAACTTTTTTTTTGTCGAGGTCGTCTCAAACAAAGCTACATAATTTATCCCCGATAACAAAAATATAAAATAAACTTGTCTCCTATGGAATAATATGGGATCAAATATGAAAGTTTGGTTACTCTAGCTCTTACCATCTCTGAGATCTAGGCGTTAATACGGACAGACAGACAGACGGACGGACGGACAGACATGGTTATATCGACTTCTCTATTCACCCTCATCATATTTTAGGTAACTTAGGGGTGTCTCCGACGTCTCCTTCTATATGTTACATACATTTTCGGCTTGCACAAACTTAATGTACCGGGTATAAAAATAAAAAAATTTTTCTAACAATAACTATTCTCAAAATAAAAAAACTGAAAACTCTACACGTAAATTTCATATTGAAAAGCTTAACAACCGGAATACGAAAGACGAATTCGTATCTAAAATTTTTAATTTAAACGTTACAGAAAACGATCCAGAGAAGGCTTGGGAACATCTTAGCGAAGCTATGCAAAACATATGTCGTACAGTGCTCGGAACTACTAGGTTAAAAAAAGAATAGATGACGGATGAGAGCTGGAAGCGTATACTAGAAAGGACTAACGTAAAAGCTAGACAGTTAGCTGAAAATAATCCACAGCGTAGAGAAGAGTTGGCTATTGAATATACTGTAATGAACAGTCTCATAAGGAAACAAAATAAAAAACACAAGAATGCTTACTATGATGATCTGGCGAAGAATGCGCAGATAGCGGCTGAAAAAGAGGATATGAGAAATCTCCATAGCCTAGTAAAAACTATTGGAGGTAGGATGCACGTTGCAACGACTTGCCCTATAGAAGATGAAAGTGGCAGCGTGGGTAATGCTCAGAATTAACAGTCGGAAGTTTGGAAAAGATACTTCGAAGGAACATTAAATTCCAACAAGAGTATCTCCCGATCCGAGGGAGACATAATGTAAACAGGCAAATAAAAAGTAGCCCTACCACACCAGAGGAAATTACAACTGCAATAAAAACCCTGAAAAATGGCGAAGCTACGGAAGCAGACAAAATCGCCGTTAAATGCTTCCAAGCGAATGCTCAGATGATGACACAATAGATTATTCCGATCTTGGAAGCTGTCTGAACCTCTGAAAATGTACTTAAATCTTGGAACAAATCGGTAATTATCAAGATTCCGAAGATGGGAAACCGACAAATATGCTCTATCTGGAGGGGTATACTATATCTCTCCAGGGAACCATCATGAAAATCCTCAACCAGATTAAACTAAGCCGCATTTCTGACCGACTCAACAAAGTTCTACGTAGAAATCAAGCGGGCTTTCGCCCTCAAAGATCTTGTATAGATCTATTAAACACTGTACGGATTATCGTAGAGCAATCCAAGGAATTCAACTCTATGTTTTATCTATTTTTCATAGATTTGCTGAAAGCGTTTGACACCTTTGATAGGAAAGCAATATAAGTGGCACTTTGAGTTAGAGGTTATTCCAGGGTATACTCATGCACGGCGGACAACTAAGCGATACTTCCGAATGCAAAAGCGGAGCCCTTTCTCTTTATTACCGTTTTTGATTTGGTATTTGAAGCAGCTGAATTGAATTATTTTAGAATCAACTGGAAATTTAGCCGTAAACAAGGAGATTGTACCATTTTCTTTCCGTCATTCGGACCTTTAAGCCTTTTTAGATAGACTCGCCACAGAAGCTTCAAAAATTGGTCTTAAAATCAACTGCGTAAAAACTAAAAGATTGCGGGTAAACCCCACTAATATGTTACAAGCACCCTTAGTAACGACAACTTGCACATGGATAACGTTGACAAATTCCAGTATCTTGGAAGCCAAATTACATCATCCGGAGGAGCATTGGAAGATGTAGACTGAAGAATTCGTAAAGCCAGAGGTGCGTTTGGACAATTTAATAGATTCTGGCGAGAACCGAATATCCGGCGTAAAACCAAAATACTAGTCTTCAATGCATAAAGTCAGTGTTGTTATATGGTTCTGAGACATGGTTCATTACCAGGATCATTGTCAAGAAGCTCCAAACATTTGTCAATCGATGGTGGCTCCGAATCATTTTTTGGGAACAGTTCTATAATTTAAAAAAAAAAACCAAAAGGATAGGAACAATCAAACTTATTTCTACCCCAGCAAGCTCATGAATTATTCTCAATTAAAATTTATGATCCTTTGCATCTTACCATCGATTTTTATAATTACTTCCAAAGTTAATGCAAATTATTATTCAGTTGTTGCTTTAAAGTGATTATTATTTATAACAAAAGAATAAGCCACTTACAATAGAACTCGCTTCTTGCCAACTGTTGCTGAGATTTTCCAAAAACGGAACTTACATCTTATATTACCGTCTCTAGTCCGAATAATAAAGAAAATTTACAAAATAAATTTGCGCTTGAGAAACTCTCAATAGTCGGACAAAAACAAAAAGGACAATCTGCTACCAGCTAAAAGATTTGCAAAAAAATAAGGCACAAAACGGATCAAATTCTGCGAAGGACTTGCAACTATAGACGGGCGTACATTTTAACAGGATAAGACGCTTTTAAGCAAATGAATGGACAAAAGCCACAAGGCCTAGTCGCCCATTGAAGTAGCTGCCGACAGCTCTGCCAGGCGACAAACAAAGGAAATCAGCCAAAAAAATGGTCAACTGGTCAAATGTGCGGCTCAAACCAGGACTAGCACAAAGCACCACAAAGAACCACAAAAGGCAAACGGCAAGGAGCAGCAGCCAAACGAACGAACAGCTGCGGCGGCACATCAGATTAGCCAGGCTCAAAAAGGAGCAACGGCAGGACGACCAACATTTAACGTCGGTAACGGAAGCAGCTTCTTAAATTTGTTGCTCCTTTTATTGCATTTTTTTTTTGGCTTTGTTTTTTGGCTAAAATTTAATCTCATTTGGCGCAGATGAAATTTTACAGGAAACAGCCATGTAATCGATGCTTAAACTGGGCGCGAGCAATTTTTATAGCTCTCTACTAGTTGGAACGGGGAGGATGCCTCTTTATGGATCAATAAATGTTGCTGTCCAGCTGTGTATCCGCCATTGGAACTCCTGCTTATCCTTTGAACAGCCGCTAGCTGTGACTTTTATCTATTTAAAACAAATTTCATGCTGGCACAAATGAATTTACTTCAACGATTTTTCACAACTCACTTGCCACAGTGGGCACAAAAATGGAAATCTGGAAAAACTGTTGACACTTTCAGCTGTCGCTGGCCCTGCTGCTACCCCCCTGGGCACCTTTTTCCTTTTTTTTTTTGGGTAGTACCTAGTGCTAATATGTTGAGCAGCAGGTTGCCAGAGTTAGTTGCATTTGAAGATCATGCTGCGACAAATCTCTATTGATGGAACGTCTTTTTGTAGAATGTGTGAAAATTGAGTTGTCGGCAAGGAGAACTTCAACAACTTGAGCCTGTGGCGCTTTAGCCGGAAAAAATCGGCTTGGTTCAAAACACTTAGTGAGAAGTTCGCACTGCGAATTTGTTGTGGGAAAATTACGAAATAAGAACAAACTTGCTTTTCGGCATATAACAATTATAAATACCAATGGGAAGGTTATAATCGGGACATCTCGCCTTTAATGTTAACGGCTTTATCCTTTGGTCTTGGTATTAATAAAAAGTAACAAGAATCTTTTTATTAAGTCTATCTAAGAGATAAGGCACATATTTTGGTATATTTTGGATTTCTAGCCCTTTCAAACAGACTCGAATAAATAAATATTAATCTGATCGAAGATGTTTCCTGCTGGAATTTATTATGTCTGTGTATAAAAAATCACTTTGCCGTCAAAATTCTTGTGATGAAAGCTTACGCAGTTAAATTCATAATATATAGGGTGGGTCATCTGTTGATTTGTTTGCTAAATGCATTTTATTCGTATATTTTCCAACAAAATTGGGCAATAGATATGCATTTTTTGATAAAAAAAATGTATTTTTATATACCACTTTTTAACCCCCGACGCAAAAAGAGGGGTGTTATAAGTGTGACGTGTCTGTCTGTCTGTCTGTTTGTTTGTCTGTCTGTCTATGGCATCGTAGCTCCCGAACGCATGCAGTGATTTCAATTAATTTTTTTTTGTATTAAAGGTGACTTATGTGCGAGTGTTGTTAGACATGTTTGATGAAAATCGGTTGAGCCGTTTAAAAGTTGTGGGGAGTAAAAGTGGGGAGAAAAACATCAACTTTGTCCGATTGGCTTAAAATTTGGTCTGAGGTTAATTAAAAAATACGTCGCGTTGGGGGACCGCTTCTAACTAACAATTTAAATACAAATAGTCTAATTAAGTAACAAAGATTAACTTAAAAACAAAATTAAGAAAATACTTCAAAAACTTTCATAGAATTACTTCAAAAAATTTGCATGTAAGACACGACCGTCAACGACGTCTGCCCTCGCGTGTCCCCCAACGCGACGTATTTTTTTAGAATTATTAATAGATTCTTAGGTACTTTAACATTAAGTTTCTTTTATTATTTTTTACTTTTTAAATTAAAATTACTTAAGTTCGGGGGTTTTTTAAATTTTTAATTTAATTTTTTTTTGTATAAATATAACAAATTATTATTATTTAGGTACTCGTATATATACGAGAATTACGATCACGATTCGGCATTATTAATGTAAGACATTTTTTAGCCTAAAAGGTACTTACAACGTACAGTGGTACGTAAGTCGAAAATGCGATGCAAAAATCATATTACCTAAACTAATGAAGATAAAATCTGTTATTTATCAAGCAAGAATTCAATGAAGAAATGTGCACAGACCTCTGCAGCTTATATGAAGAATTATTAGATTGTTCCGAAGGCGATTTCATCTCAGAAGTCAAAATGTGGAGACAACGAATTTGCAATCAAAGTATTCAAAATGCGCTCGATGCGTTGTCGGTAAGTTTTTTTTTTTTTAATTGAAATCTCCATAGGAGAGAACGAGGCAAGTCGACGTGGTTTTTAGTCTCTATCTTTTCATATTATGATTGTGGTGAATATTTTGGGAGTAACCGCCAACTAGCCTCAGTCTTCCCTATGATATAACATTTTAATCAAGCCCCTATAAGCTTTTGCTACTTTTTCAGGTAATAAATGCGAATGCATTCAAAAATGTCAATACGTTATTACGAGTTTTGGCAGTATTGCCGGTTACAACAGCAACTCCAGAACGTTCATTTTCAACCTTGAGAAGATTCAAAAGTTATTTGAGGAATACGATGGGACAAGAGCGCCTTAATGGTCTAGCTGCTTTGAATATCCATAACCGGATTGATTTGACTGAAGACGAAATTCTGAAAGAATGGTTCAAAAAGCCTCGAAAATTCAAAAACGATTAATTATGGAATCAAACTATTCTGTACATAATGAAATTTTCAATGTTTTAAACTTATACAACATGAATTATTGATATTTTGTAGACATAAGATCAAATAAACGAGATTATTTTCGGGGGGGTTCGAACCTGGAAACCCCCCGTGGATCCGCCACTGCTATGATTATAGTAAGTAAGTAGTAAATTTCGACTTATTTATAACCTCGAAAGTTCTGAAATTCTGAAAGTTGGACTTAGGCTTCGATAACTGTCCTGATCAGATCCTGCACCGTCTGAAATTTGTAGTACAATTACGTATTTTATCTGAAAAGTGTTTTTTGTGAAATATTCACGCATATTGTCATTGTAAGGACCTTCAAATAAGCTTAATAATAATAATATTAATTCAATTTTGCAGCTCACATGACAAAGAGAAAAAATAAGTGCCTCTATAGAGGGTGCCAACATGTTGAAAAGAAGCTTCTTTTTCCTCAGTTTTCATATTTTAGAGGTTTTCAAACTTTTGCATTTTTTTATAAACCTTGTTTCTTTTTTTTCTGACCTCTGTCATTCTTCTGATTTTTCCATCTTTCATAAAATTCAAAATGAGAATTAATTTTTTTTTGATCCACTCCAATATTCTCTGATAATTTTTGTAATACCTTTAACGTCATCATTACCTCTTTACACTCTTGTCAGAAAATCCATTGCAGTCTTCATCTCATTTTCAAGTAAGTTTTTAATGGAACATATAATAATGTGACCTATCCGTTCTTAAAGTTTAATCTTAGCTGGGAATTCCGTCAGTACTTCTTTCAGTATAGCTGATCCAATTTTCTTGTTCGAAATGAATAATATTTTTATTTTCTGAGAAATTCTGAAGATCGCCGTAATCGTAAAAAACATCGGTGCAGTTAGCACATTATTTATCATATCATGCATAAGCAAGATCGTTACGTAATATTTTATGAGATTAGGGCACAAAATGATTTGTTTTTATTGGATTCCGCATAACTTGACGATTGCTTAAAGGATACTCGTTTAGTTTGGTGCAAAGAATAGTTAAAGATATATAATCTTCACAAGTTGCCTATAAAGCATGATAGGCAACAATTCTTGGATTTATGCCTATGAAATTAAAACTCCCCCATATAGCTGTACAAAGGCGAACCAAATCGAACGAAAGTTCCTCGCGAGCCAAACACTTCATAGTATTTAGTGGAATAAGAAAAACGAATGAATTACGATAATGAGAGTTAGCAATCATGGGCTCAAAGGAGAGAGATTTTGAGCATTAAAAAAAAAAATTACGTATCTGAAAAATTTTGGATTTCTCTGGACTTCGCTAGTAATGGTTGGCTTTGTTTATAAATAAATTTCCAACCAACAGTCAGTCAAAAAACATTTATATTATATCATATTTTGTTTTGGAAACTATCCTTCGATGTCTTTACATAAATAGGTAAATGCATTGGTGTAAACGTGTAGAGCTGTATACGAGGGTGGATTGATAAGTTTCCGGCCTGACCAAGAGATGGCGCCACTAGGCCTACCTTGAGGTGGCGTTCTATAGTACCATCCTTAGATAGCTTGTAGCTATAGTTTCAGCCCGATCGCCATGTTAGTTTAGATTTGAGAGCACACTGAACAAGACGCCTCTGTGTTTTTCTTGAAAATGGAAATTCGAAAAAACATTTCTACCGCCAATTTGACGTTGTATAAGCGTAATTCAAGCGAATTTTTGCGTCGATTCATAACCGTTGACGAAACTTGGGTCCACCACTACACTCCTGAAACTCTAAACAGTGGATTGGACCAGGGGAACCAACCCCAAAGAAGGCAAAAACAATTTTTTCAGCGAACAAGATTATGGCTACTGTTTTTTGGGATGCAAGAGGTATTATATACATTGATTACCTTGAAAAGGGTAAAACTATCACTGGTCAATACTACGCAGACTTATTACAACGTTTGAGCCACGAGGTGAAAATTAAACGACCTCATCTGGCGAAGAAAAGAATCTTGTTTCATCACGATAACGCACCAGCGCACAAGTCAATCGTTGCGATGGCTAAAATCAACGATCTGAAGTTTGAATTGATGCCGCACCCTCCCTACTCTCCAGACCTAGCCCCGAGTGACTATTATCTGTTTCCTAACCTCAAAAAATGGCTTGGCGGTAAGAGATTTGCGGACAATGAAGAAGTAATCAAAGCTGAAAATGGGTATTTTGAGGAGTTTGACGAATCAGTCTATAGAGATGGCATTACTAGACTAGAACACCGCTATGAGAAATGTATCAGCCTTGGAGGAGATTATGTTGAGAAATAAAAAAAAAAATTCTTAAAAACGTTGTTTTTCTTGGTCAGGCCGGAAACTTATCAATCCACCCTCGTATGTATGTAGATGAACTGACAAGCTGTTGTTGTTCTTTGTGATTTCAATGTTTTTTTGCTGTGGGAAGTATGTCAAAATCTAATGTATTTTCGTATTATATTCCTCTTAAATATGTTGCATCGTTTTCAAGAATCACTTGGCCCACATCTTGATATCAAAGCAATACAAACAATCTAAACAAATGGCCTGCTCAATTAAGTACGCGTGAAGGTAATCGATACTTTATTGAAGTGAAGATCAGCATATGATGAGGAATTTCGTATGAAAGACAAGATTTTATGCTACACTGAGTTCTATCAAAAAAATATCAGAATAATAGTTTGTACGTTTTGTTATATGAAAAGTACAGATGAGACAGCTGCTTACTTGTCTACTCTTCAGTAAGCAGGGTGAGATAAAGGTAAGTAAATATTTGAAAAGGAAATATTTTGTAGATACTGCTAACGTTATTTAAATCATAAATAACACGGACTTATAAAAACATTAAAACAAATCTTTTTACAATAAAATTCCAAATTTTTATCACGTAAATTTAATTTTAACTTTTAATTTTTAATACGTTCGCTAAGCATAATTCTCAAAACATACAATTTCTTTATTACTTTTTGATTATGCAGGAAATGTTAAAAAGAAAGAATATTTTTATTTTAATTTCACTTTCATTAAAAGCTATTAAAAATTTATTACACCTTGAGAGTTGAGAGGCAAACTAAATATAGTATATAAAGTTTGTGCAAATGTCTTTGATAGACCGGAGTCAACCAAAGCTACCTCTAATATTAATTAAAACAAGTCTGATCGTGATTCACTAGTCAGAACAAAACTATTTTGTTTTCTCCTGCCACGACCTCTTCATCCCATAAATAATTTTTACAGGTAATACTTTCTACAATTTCAATGCTCCAGTTTAAACTTGTTATGGAATACAAAAATCATTAACCGGATTCTTAAAAAAAAATGGCGTACGTAAAGTCAGGCGCGGCCGACTTTAGGATACCCCTGTACCACTAGCTTGTAATAAAGTCAGATTTCTTCACAAAAAACCAAAAAACAGAATTTTTAAGCAACAAATTTTTTTTTGACCGATCGTTCCTATGGGAGCTATATGATATAGTCAACCGATTTCAATAAAATTTGACGCAGTGCCTAAATACCTTAAAAAAGATCTGAATGCCAAATTTATTTCAAATATCTTTACAAACAAACAAAACACATCGAATTTTGTCTAAAAAACGTGTTTTTGGACCGATTGGTCCTATGGGAGCTGTATAATCTAGTCAAACGATTTCGATTAAATTAAGTACAGTGCTTAGGAACTGTAAAATACTCACGAATGTCAAATTTGGTCTCAATATCTTAACAAACAAACGAAACACAACAAATTTTGTTAAAAAATCGATTTTTTGGAAGATCGGAACTATGGGAGCTATATGATATAGTCAACCGATTTTGTTCAAATTTGGCACATTGCTTAAGTGCTCTAAAAAATTTCCAATCGCCAAATCTGGTTAGCGATATCTTTATTAAAAAACGAAACATAGAGAATTTTTCTTTAAAAAAGTTATTTTGGCCGATCGGTCCTATGGAAGCTATATGATATAGTCAACCGATTTCAATCAAATTTGGTACAGTGATTGGGAACTATAAAAAACTTTAGAATACCAAATTTGGTTACGATATCTTCATAAACAAACGAATTATTCATCTAAAACGCTTTTTTTTTGTCCGAGTCATCTCAAACATCCCCATGGGAGCTATATAATTTATCCCCGATATCAAAAAAATAAAATAAACTTGTCTCCTATGGAATAATATGGGATCTAATGTGAAAGTTTGGTAACTCTAGCTCTTACTATCTCTGAGATCTAGGCGTTCAAAGGGACGGACGGACATGGGTATATCGACTTCTCTATTCACCCTGATCATATTTTAGGTAACTTTGGGAGTGTCTCCGACGTCTCCTTCTATATGTTACATACATTTTCGGCTTGCACAAACTTAATATACCCATACCGTACCATACGGTACGAGGGTATAAAAATGTCGGATCCTAAATATCACAGATAATCGCAACATAATATTTAAGAGGCCTGTGCTCGAATGAACAGAGTGTATCTGAACTGTTAGACTGTTGTTCTTAGAACGACATCTAGATATCAAGCTTCGATTTTCAGTCGAACCGTTTCTTTTTTTATTATACATTGTATTTTTTTTATTAAATTATGCTAATAATTATACTTTTGTTCCCTATTTGTCTCCATTACTTCTATTCCTATTGTTCTCTTCTCCTCGAGGAGCATAGGCCCTATCTTTCGTATTCTATGGACTGCTCTATTTTAAAACTCATTCTAAGCGTTTCTAACTTTGGTTTTTAATTTTTCGTGGTATTGAAATATCCGAACACCGTTCTGACAGAATTCATCTTATTATGTCTTTCCTTAATAGCTTTTGAACATTCCACGTTGTTCTATTCTTTTACTCGGCCTTATTAATTCCACCGAACTTCTTAATAAAGTTACTTTAGCCTGCTTTCCAGAGCAATTCGTAATTTTTTGCTTTATCATTGCAATTTTGGAACATTAGAACTTTTTGGTTCCCATGAGATCATGATGAAAAAGACGAGTATTGGTTTAATTTTTGTTTGGTAGCTATATGATAAAGAGAACTATTTTTGTTCAAACTGTGAACACAGAGGATTAGACTAATATGAAATAGATAAATGTTACAAAAATATGTTTCGCAAAATTTTATTAATTGAATTTTGATTTGGACTAAATAAAATTTGTGTAAGAACTAGAGCAACAAATATTTTGGGTTAGATGTACTATTTTGTGATGAGAAGATCATTTGATTTAATTTTTTCGATATGGCGATTATATTACACAGGTCAACATGGTTCAGTTGTTGGAAAGCTAAGAGTCATTTCCGAAGTAATTTGGTGCGTAGAATCCGAATCCGGCGTCAGAACTGGCCCATCGCGTCAGGATTTTGAGATATTTGAGATTATGTATCCAAAAAACGGCGTTTTTTCCTACTTTTGAGGTTATGTACAGGGCGCAAAAAATGTACTCAAAAATAACATAACCTCAAATATCTCAAAATCCTGACGTGATGGGCCAGTCCTAACGCCGGATTCGGATTCTATGCACAAATTACTTCGGAAATAACCCTTAGCTTTCCAACAACTCACATGACCCCTGTATTTGTAGACCTGTGTTATATATTTAGATCCTAGAAATTTAAAACACCTTGATAAAAACAAGAAAATTTAGTTGCAAAATTCGTTTGTTTATCAAGATATCGCAAAATTTGCGCTTGCAAGTTTTTTTGAGTTCCCAAGCATTTTAACGAGCTTTATTTTGATCATCATCATTTCCTTTATCTTCTACAAAGCAGCAAAGTGTTTTATTTGGAACTTTATCTTAATGGTTTACTAAATCATAAAGCACCCAAGGTCAAAAAACGTTTCTTCTACAACTTGTATTTGTTTATGAATATTTCCATGTTTGGCAATGGAAAGATTTGGAATGCGTCGTAAAAAAAAGAATTTAGGAATCCAAAGTTTTTTATAGTTAAGTACTCGAAAATATTCAAATTTAGCAATGGAAAGATATCGCATATATATCCTAAACAGAACTTAGTAATCTAAAGTCTTTTGAGTTAAGCACTCGAATATATCCAAATTTAGCAATGGGAAGTTTTGGAATATATCCAATAAAAAAAACTTGATAATTAAAAAAGAAATATTAAAAAAAATAGACTTTAGTAATCAAAAGTTTTTTGGCGTTAAGTACTTGGGCAATGGAAAGATTTTTGGAGTTAAGTAATATCATTTGATTGTAATGTGATGGTACAGCGTATCTCAAAGTCCTCCACAACTGACTTGATGAATCTATACTATATAATCTATCATTTATACAGGGTGCGCCATTTGAAAGTGGTCGATGAAAATATTGAATAACTTTGACAGATTTCAACCGATTGACGTCGTCGAACACATTTTGGAAAGGTTATTTGCATTACAATTTTAACCATGAATCGATTCACGCCCAAAGAACGCGCGGAAATAGTGACAATGTTCATTAAATCGGAGCCCGATTTTTGGGAGCGAATTTTAATGACTGATGAGCCCCATTTCACGCTATCTGGCACTGTAAATAAACAAAACTGTCGCATTTGGGGGAAAGAAAATCCTCATACTATCCATCAAACTCCACTGCATGATCAGAAAGTGACTGTTTGGGCCGGTGTCTGCTCAAAAACAATCATCGGTCCGTTCTTCTTCAGAGTTGGGGAAACTGTCAATGGGGATCGGTATCGATGGATGTTGGCACACTCTGTTTTACCAGAAATGCGTGAAAAAGGTCTTAAAGGCTTTTGGTTTCAACAAGACGGCGCGACATGTCACACCGCGAAATCAACGATGAAGTTCTTGCGTCAAAAGTTTCCATCAACCACATTCAAATGGCGCACCCTGTAATATGATTAAAAAATATATCAAGTTGTATGACTTTAGACAACTTTTTCGAATTTATTCCAAAAAATCGGTGTTTCGTCCCACTGTGCATGTTAAAGAACCATTTTGAAGGAGAATATTTTCTTCATTTACGCATTTAGAGCGTGATTTTTCAATAGTCGGGTTTTAGTTTTTTGTGCTAATTTCATTCTTAAATGGAACCCATTCTTTCAAAAATCACATAAAATATTTTTCTTAAAAGAAGTTTAGAAATTCGTATAAAACAAACTAAATTTATTGTGTTCAATACCAATAGTAATTTGTTTGTATAAATTTTCTTACAATCCCAAGAACATTACAACGATTATATCATAAAGAAAATGCAATAGAAAATTTTTTCCTAAAAAACACAAATAAGACATAAAATCGACAACAAAACGTTGCCAGGACAGCGTCCTTAAACATCATGATTATGGCAAATTTTCGGGCTGACCGTCAGAGTCCCATTGTGGCTACAATAATTGCGCTTTTCAGGCGATCACGACGATCACAGTAGGGCTTAGGTATCCTTAGTATTTTTTCGAAATTCTTACAATTTTGTGCATTGTCAGGAGGGAAACAATCATTGACTGCAAAATCGAAATGTCATGGCAAGTAGGAGATTTTGCTTTGTCCACATGCCCTGCGCATGTGCCATACCAGAACCAGGACCAGTGACTACCCGTGGTGTGTCCTAAACTGTAGGCAAGTTTCACAAATTAGAAAGAAGCTGTTGTCTGTCCCAAGGATCGGTCAATGCGATGCGACGCGACGCTGCTCTAGGGGCGGTCCACTGCGCGTGTGTTTTATCTTTTGGCCTGTTTTATGGTTGACATGGATGTTCTGCTCCTTTGACTTGGCGGCATTGTGCGCAGGATAATGCTGCCGGCAGCTGCGTTTGATATATTCTGCTATTTGTTTTTTGTCTTAGGCTGATGTCTTATTTCTTTTTTGGTGACAGCTTCCCTGGTAGCATTTCTTGAAAATTTCAAGGTGTACACCTTTTGCGCAATGTTTGTTTGTCCCAGAGACGAGTTGCAGTCCTTTTACTGTAGGTGGTTACTAATTGGGTTATTGTCAATATTTGATAAGATTAGTTTGGCCCGATCCGACCCGAACCAAAAGGGCAGCTGCCTTTAATGTCAATTTGTAGCCAGCTACTTGGCTTATTAATATTTATGCCCTTGAGCATAAAATTTATAGTTTCTACGAATCTTGTTATCCTGCGCGTCTTAGCCCAAAGCCATATTTAAATCATAATAAAAATTATGCACAGACAATACCAAATCCCAGCCACTACTCCTGGCCAGAGTCTGTTGGCGCCGCGTTGTGGCGCGCCACGCGTCAGCGCCGGAAAATATGGTAAACTATGTTTCAACTCTTTTGTGTGTGTGGCAGTCATAATTTTCCATGGAAAATGAAAATGAACAAAAGGGTTTCCCCCCAACGCGCAGCTACCTTGGCATACCAAATCAGTTTCTACCTGTTGACGGCTTGGGTTTAGTTAGACTGGGGGCAACGTTTAGGATGGATTGGGAAAGGGTTCCTCTGCTGGCATGCAAGTTATGACAATGTTTCATGCTAATTGAGCACAAAAAACATTTTGGACCGCAGCGCTTAGTGTTATTAGTGAAAGACAACACTGTGCAACAAAGTGCGGTAATTATGCCTGGGATTTGGCTAAAAATACAAATGGGATTATATAAACAGTGAGCTTTAAACGTAATTGATTTATTTTTTTTTTGAGAGTGAACTCTTGTTAATGGAAGTGGAAAATATGGCTGGAACTAAAGACCCAGGACTATTGGTAGAACGATTTGTTGTTAAAAGTCTCTAAATGGATAGTAAAACTTAAAATGAAGTAATAAAATCTCTTCGTTACCCAAAAAAATGAAAACACCTTAACTTTGCTTGTGAATCTTTCGAGGAATCAGATGTCCTTCACTATAACTGGTTTTAGAAGTCACATTACTAACTACTCAACTGGAAATCCCAAGCAAACTACTAATGGCATACAACACAAATAAACCGATTTTTGTATACACTGTGTTTTGGTTTCACTGAATCGGAAACCAAGTTCCAAAAAACCGCAGCACTTCAAAGTTCTTAAATAACCTCCAATAAACGCATATAGAAATCTTTTTTTTTAAATCAGGAGTCCAGACAATGCTTGAATATTCAAACCTTTTTGGGGTCGCTAAGTCCGTGTTTACTGTTCTGAGCCAAGTTCCGAAAATTTTTAAATACGTAAGGATTATAACATAACCTCAAAAAACACCATATACATGTTTTGCGATATTGTTTACAGACACGCCAAAGGTGTCTTTTTTATATATTTTTGGGATAGCTGAACATTAATTCAAGATCCAAAAACCCCAAATCGAAAGTGTTCGCCCATAACCTTCATAATAACTAGTCTTATAAAGTTTTTTTTTTAGTATCTTAGAAGTTCAAACCGAAGTTTGCCTGAAAGCTTCTGTTGTAAGTACTGTAGGAACATATACAATTTATAATGGTAGGATTAGGTGAAACAACTTTAAATACAGGGACTGAAATTTTTGTTAATGGATGTGGAAAAGAGGGAGATTTCTAAATAGCCAGGACTAATGGAAGAACCATTTATTGCTAACAATCTGTAAATGCATAATAATAACATTTAAAATAAAGTAATATCATCTCAACGATTAGCAAAAAAAAGCCTAATTTTTAGGAAAATCTTTTGAAAAATGAGATGCCTTTACCACAATTGAAGAAAATTCCTTCCAAAATGTATTAGCTACACAAAAAATAAAGTGATTTTCGGATTTACTATTTTTTTTGGTGGCGCAGAATCAAAAATCTAGGTCAAAAGGGTCCTCCGCAAATAACTTCGAAAAACCTTATAGAATTTTTTTTTTTAATTTCGCCTGTGCGATAAGGTTGACGATCATGTTCTTGGTGTCGCTGACTCTACATTTATGTTTGGCATTCAAGGTCTGAAAACTTTCAGCATGTAAGGGTTTAACATAACCTCAAAAAACACCATATAAATCGAAAACTCCGAAAATGTTTTTTAATATGCTTGGGAAAGCTGAATACTTATTCAAAGTCCAAAAATCCCTGCTCAAAAGGGTTCTCTCATAACCTTTAAAATAACTCGTTTTATAAAGTTTTGAATCGGAAAACATGGTCCGAAAAACTCCAGGACGTTAAATTTCTAAAATAACCTCAAACAACCTTATACACTTTTTTGTTTTCAAGGGATGCTAACTCCGTTTTCAAGGTTCGTATCCAACTTCCAAAGACCTTTAGCCTGTAAGGGTTTTAACATAACCTTAAAAACACCTTAAACATTTTTTCGGCATTGCCAATACTTCGATGCTTTTTTTTTCCAAAAATCCCTGCTCCCTTACGAGAATTTGATTTAAAAAAATTTGTTTTATTTACCATATCTTTTTAAAGGTAGCAATTAGAATTACAAAGATTTAGTATTTATTGAGATATTGAAATATATGAAAGTGGATTAATATTACAGACCAGGTGTCATTTTTTCAACTTTTTGGGTAGTATGGGTCCGCAAAACATGGTGGAGAATTTTTAAATAAAGCCTGAAGATATAAGACGAAAAAATGTCTAAAATAAACTATTTTTTTTTGGCTTATTTTAAGAACAAAAATTATTAAAGTATGATTAAGATTGAAATAATCTCAAAAAATATTCACATTCGTGATCAAAATCGTATACAGAATTTTGAACAATCTTGAAAAGGGATTACACAAATCCTGAAATACAATTTTTTAAATCTTTCAATATTAATTTAACCAATTTTTGGAAACGGAAGACAATTAAGTATTAATATTTAAGAGTACCGAAAACCGCAATTAATTTTTTTTATTTTAGTACTTTTAAACTTATTTAAGGAATTTTTGAGATTTGACGATTTTTTTACGTTAAAAATCTTAAATTTCCTATTTTTTTTCATCTCTAAATTAAGTCTGAGTTTTAAGATTAACTCTTCCCTAAGGTTGAGAAATAACTTTGAATTTTTAATAATAATAAGCTTGCGGAGGAATGCAACTTTAAAGAGTACCGAAAATCGTAAATAATTTTTTTCTATTTTAAATAATCTTATTTTAAGATTTTTTGTTTATATTTAAAATTTTGTTATTAATTTTTTTCTTTTATGCGAAAAATCTAAATTCACATTTATTTTCATCTTAAATTAATCTTGCTTTTAGAACTCTGCTTTAAGTTTAAGAAATAACTTTTTATTTTTAATATTAATTTAACAATTTTTTGGGTACGGAAAGTTTGGGGAGGATGAAAAGTTAAAAAGTACCAAAAATTTTAATTAATTTTTTTTCCTACTTTAATCGTAGTTTAAGAATGCTTTTCAATATTTTTAATATTTACATTATCAAAACAAATATGTTTTTTTAGTTTGGATTGAAGTTCTTTTCTTATCTCTTATCTAAGTTTGAGAACAACTTTTGATTTTGAATAGTAACTTAACAATTTTTTGGGTACGGGAAAATATGAAAGAAATTTTTTGTTTAATTTAAGGCTTTTAATCATACTTTTAGTACACTTGACTAAAAATCTTAAGACAAGAACCTTTTCATGAGTTTTAGAATTTTTAAGAATTTCCATACTATTTGCCCTTCATTAAGGAATTATTATTTTTTAAGTATTTTTGGACTATATTTAATTAAATATTTTTGGACTATATTTAAAAAATAATAATTCCTGAATGATGGGCAAATAGTAGGGAAATTCCTAAAAATTCGATCTATTAGATAGAATAAAAATGGCGTACGTAAAGTCGGGCGCGGACGACTCTAGGATACCCTGTACCACTAGCTTGTAATAAAGTCCGATTTCTTCACAAAAAGCCAAAAACAGAAGAATTTTTAAGCAAAAAAAAAACCGATTTCAATAAAATTTGACGCAGTGCTTAAATACCTTAAAAAAGATCTGAATGCCAAATTTAGTTCAAATATCTTTACAAACAAACAAAACACATCGAATTTTGTATAAAAAACGTGTTTTTGGACCGATTGGTCCTATGGGAGCTATATGATCTAGTCAAACGATTTGGATTAAATTTAGTACAGTGCTTATGAACTATAAAATATTCACGAATGTCAAATTTGGTCCCAATATCTTAACAAACAAACGAAACACAACAAATTTTGTTAAAAAATCGATTTTTTGGAAGATCGGACCTATAGGAACTATATGATATAGTCAACCGATTTTGTTCAAATTTGGCACATTGCTTAAGTGGTTTCTAAACGCCAAATCTGGTTACGATATCTTTATTAAAAAACGAAATATAGCGAATTTTTCTTTAAAAAAGTTATTTTGGCCGATCGGTGCTATGGGAGCTATATGATATAGTCAACCGATTTCGATCAAATTTGGTACAGTGATTGGGAACTATAAAAAACTTTCGAATACCGAATTTGGTTACGAGATCTTCATAAACAAACGAATTATTCATCTAAAACGCTTTTTTTTTGTCGAGGTCGTCTTAAACACCTCCATGGGAGCTATATAATTTATCCCCGATATCAAAAAAATAAAATAAACTTGTCTCCAATGGATTAATATGGGATCTAATGGGAAAGTTTGTTAGCTCTAGCTCTTACCATCTCTGAGAACTAGGCGTTCACACGGACAGACGGACAGACGGACATGGGTATATCGACTTCTCTATTCACCCTGATCATATTTTAGGTAACTTTGGGGTGTCTCCGACGTCTCTTCTATATGTTACATACATTTTCGGCTTGCACAAACTTAATATACCCTTGGTACCATACGGTACAGGGTATAAAAAGTTAGTATTCATATAGGTCAATATTCCAAAATGCTAAAACTGAAATCAACTTCGATACTGCTAATTTATTATTATTTATTTATTTATATAATTATAAGAAGTTGATTCTAAGCTAAGCCTTCAGGCTCAATTTGTACATATTTTCCAACATTTTTGAGTACTTAATTATTATCTCTTAAAATTTTCCCTCCGCCGTGAACAAATTCCTTGTAGCATAGTTTAGTGCACTTAATATGCGGCATCCAAACTTCATCCAAATTATAATAATATATCATAACCCATAGCCAAAGAACGTTCCCCAATACGCATGCCCCAAGCATTCAAGAGATTCCAAATCAGTGCTGTTTTTTCTACCGAGCTCCTTCATTCCTCCATTTTAACGCTTTATGACACTTTTATGGCACTTAGTACACAAAACGCGCTCCACATGCTCCGCTACCCGCCTTGGCGCTACCCAACTCCAAAACACAAAAAATAAAATTATGCATAATTTCATAATATTATGTGTAATATGCATTTTCCGTAAGGAAAAACATTTTCTAGCTACGAAATTCTTGGAAGCCGCGACGGTGGCAGCAAACGGAAACCACCGGCGTCAGGCTGCTGCGGCGCTATCCCCCGCCCCTCTGCTGGAAACCGAAAATCCAAAATCCGAGGAGCAGTTTTGGGCAGCTGAGTGGCTGCTCGGGGTATTTCGTTGTCATTTACCCAAATTTATGTTTATTTTCTGTTTTTTTTCACTGGTAATTTGATTTTGATTTGAGAATTTTAATTAATAATTATGTTGGGACTGCATTTTTGATGAAATATTGTTATAAATGCATTTCATGTTCCACCGGCGCTGCCAAACACTATAATTCTAATATGCCTATGAAATTATAATAAGCCAGCTATAAATAAATATACTTTTGTATAATTCAAATCATTTTATGGCTTTTAAAATATTTAATTGGGCAGAAAAAATATTTTAGAGTAGTAGAGTATGTGCTGATGAGCTTTTTAATTGACGTGTATCGGAGTGGGTGGTTGCAGGTTCGAAAAATGGGGCACCTGAGTTGTGGGCAGGTTTATATGTGCTATAAATAATTTTAGTGACTTTTTATGATGCCAAATATGAACTAGTTTTGATAATGGAATTGTATGGAAAGTTGAAATATTAATTGCGGAGACCTGGTACAGTTTTTACTTTTATATTAGGTTTGGATTTTTGCTATTCCAATCGGTTAATTTAACCGATTCTTTATAGTTCTTTGGCACTTAAACGTTTCATTGTATCTAACTTGTTTTTTATATTTCTAATATCTCATAAAATCTACAACAGCATCTATTAAATCTTTGGCAACTCCCAGGCTGAACATATTTCGCCAATTAATAATACAGCCACACAAAAAAAATTTTTTTTTCAGATCTGGAGGTTAGACCATGTTTACTACATGTTTTCGGGGTCGCTGAATCCGAATCCGATGTCAAAAAAACCCCAGCACGTCAGGGTTTCGACATAACTTCAAAAACTTCATAGCTTTTTTTTTCCGAGTCCGGGGGTCAGACCATGTTTACCATATGTTTTTGGGGTCACTGAATCCGAATTCGTCGTCCAAAAAACAATAGCATGTCAGGTTAAATAACACTGAACTACAAAATCAAAAAAAATAAAAGAACTTTTCAAGTGACCTAGTGTACGTTGTAGGTCTTGACGAGTAGATCACGATAATGTGTTTCAAAATTGTGTAACACCCCCAAAATCGCAAGTTATTGCTTAAAAACCGTTTTTCGGATACTGCGATCACTCCCACAATCACAACGTCGCCATTTTTCAACCGATTTTCGATTGCTTTACGGTTTTAGAAAGAAAAAGATTCAAGCTTTAAGATGATATACACTTGTTTTACTTCATATAAAGCACCTACGAGATTTTTTAAAAGTTATCTAAGATTTACACTTTTTTTTCCGTTTTTCACACTTTGAAGTCATTTTTATATAACATTTTGTTAAAACACCTTTACTTTTTTACATTTAATCTTAAAGAAATATTAATTCCAAGTAAGAAAAGTCATGGCTTAGTAAAATCGGTCGATAAATGCTTAAGTTACGACGCTTATTGTAAACAAGGAAATTAAAATTCCATCGACAAAAAAAAAGTTTTAGATGGATAACACTGTCCAACAGTGATTTAGAACTTTTCAAGTGACCAAGTGTACATTGTAGGTCTTGACGAGTAGATCACGATAGTGTGTTTCAAAATTGTCTAACACCCCCAAAATCGCAAGTTATCGTTTTTCGGGTACTGCGATCACTCCCACAAACACAACTTTGCCATTTTTCAACCGATTTTCGATTGCTTTACGGTTTTGGAAAGAAGAAGATTCAAGCTTTAAGATGATATACACTTGTTTATACTTCATACAAAGCAACTACGAGATTTTTTAAAAGTTATCTAAGTGAATTAAATTTAAAATTGAAAAAATCTTATAAAATATTTAAAGCTTTTCAAAGAGCTTTCATTTTTGAATGCCCACAAAATAAATTAAATTACTAATTCAACCCAAAGTAGATCCTTGACACTTAAGGAAACCTGGAACTAGTTACAGACAAAATTGTAAGTTATAATTATAATAAATATAACATTATTAATTTTAAGAATTTATAACTTAATAACTCCAATATTAATAACAAATAATTTCTTACCTTTGCAGTAAATCTGAATTCGAATATATTTACAGAACTTCCATAGCGTGAAAAAATTCCTTAAATTAATGAACGAATTTTTTAATTAATTTTAAAATTTGTTTAAAAAAAGGGAAACAGTGTAAAAATTAAGTTTTGTTACCATTAATTTTAATTATTTTAAATTTAAGTATTTAAAGAAGAAGTTCTAGATAATACAAATTTTGGTAGCTAGAGCAAGATCCGCTTTCAGGGTAGCGATTATTTTTTTTTTATGTAAAAGTATGAAAGAAATAAATTAAAATTTATGGTAATTATTTTTTTTGTTAAGGGCAAAAAATTGTGTTTTCTAATATGTTTTTGATCACAACCAGTCTTAATAAATATTATAATTTTTAAATAAACATTTTTATTATAAAAAATCTTGAAATAGATTTTTGATTTTTCACCTAAATTAAAAAATAACTTTCATTTTGACTTAAATAAATATACAATTTTATTTGAAAATCGAAGAATAATAATAAATAAAAAATTAAAAAAAAAAAATTAAAAAATATGGTATTATTTTTTTCGTTAAGGGTAAAAAATTGTGTTTTTATACCCTGTACCGTATGGTCCAAGGGTATATTAATTTTGTGCAAGCCGAAAATGTATGTAACATATAGAAGGAGACGTCGGAGACACCCCAAAGTTACCTAAAATATGATCAGGGTGAATAGAGAAGTCGATATACCCATGTCCGTCTGTCCGTCTGTCCGTCTGTCCGTCTGTCCGTCCGTCTGTCCGTCCGTGTGAACGCCTAGATCTCAGAGATGGTAAGAGCTAGAGTTACCAAACTTTCACATTAGATCCCATATTATTCCATAGGAGGCAAGTTTATTTTATTTTTTTGATATCGGGGATAAATTATATAGCTCCCATGGGGGTGTTTGAGACGACCTCGAAAAAAAAAAGCGTTTTAGATGAATAATTCGTTTGTTTATGAAGATATCGTAACGAAATTTGGCAATCGAAAGTTTTTTATAGTTCCCAATCACTGTACCAAATTTGATCAAAATCGGTTGACTATATCATATAGCACCCATAGGACCGATCGGCCAAAATAACTTTTTTAAAGAAAAATTGGCCATATTTCGTTTTTTAATAAAGATACCCTAACCAGATTTGGCGTTTGGAAATTTTTTAGACCACTTAAGCAATGTGCCAAATTTGAACAAAATCGGTGGACTATATCATATAGCTCCCATAGGTCCGATCTTCCAAAACATCGATTTTTTAACAAAATTTGTTGTGTTTCGTTTGTTTGTTAAGATATTGGGACCAAATTTGACATTCGTGAGTATTTTATAGTTCCTAAGCACTGTACCAAATTTAATCCAAATCGTTTGACTAGATCATATAGCTCCCATAGGACCAATCGGTCCAAAAACACGTTTTTTATACAAAATTCGATGTGTTTTGTTTGTTTGTAAAGATATTTGAAATAACTTTGGCGTTCATATCTTTTTTAAGGTATTTAAGCACCGTGTCAAATTTTATTGAAATCGGTTGACTATATCATATAGCTCCCATAGGAACGATCGGTCAAAAAAAAAATTTTTGCTTAAAAATTCTTCTGTTTTTGGTTTTTTGTGAAGAAATCGGACTTTATTACAAGCTAGTGGTACAGGGTATCCTAAAGTCGTCCGCGCCCGACTTTACGTCCGCCATTTTTTAATATATTTTTGATCAAAACCAGTCTTAATAAATATTATAATTAATAAATAAACATTTTTATTATAAAAAATCTTGAAATAAATCGAAGAATAATAATAAATAATAAAGCCTTTTTTAAAATTTGTATGGAGTATGCATTGAAATCCGCTTTTTATACCCTGTACCGTATGGTACTAAGGGTATATTAAGTTTGTGCAAGCCGAAAATGTATGTAACATATAGAAGGAGACGTCGGAGACACCCCAAAGTTACCTAAAATATGATCAGGGTGAATAGAGAAGTCGATATACCCATGTCCGTCTGTCCGTCTGTCCGTCTGTCCGTCCGTCTGTCCGTCTGTCCGTCCGTCCGTCCGTGTGAACGCCTAGATCTCAGAGATGGTAAGAGCTAGAGCTACCAAACTTTCACATTAGATCCCATATTATTCCATAGGAGGCAAGTTTATTTTATTTTTTTGATATCGGGGATAAATTATATAGCTCCCATGGGGGTGTTTGAGACGACCTCGACAAAAAAAGCGTTTTAGATGAATAATTCGTTTGTTTATGAAGATATCGTAACCAAATTTGGTATTCGAAAGTTTTTTATAGTTCCCAATCACTGTACCAAATTTGATCGAAATCGGTTGACTATATCATATAGCTCCCATAGGACCTATCGGCCAAAATAACTTTAAAGAAAAATTCGCTATATTTCGTTTTTTAATAAAGATATCCTAACCAGATTTGGCGTTTGGAAATTTTTTAGACCACTTAAGCAATGTGCCAAATTTGAACAAAATCGGTTGACTATATCATATAGCTCCCATAGGTCCGATCTTCCAAAATATCGATTTTTTAACAAAATTTGTTGTGTTTCGTTTGTTTGTTGAGATATTGGGACCAAATTTGACATTCGTTAGTATTTTATAGTTCCTAACCACTGTACTAAATTTAATCCAAATCGTTTGACTAGATCATATAGCTCCCATAGGACCAATCGGTCCAAAAACACGTTTTTTATACAAAATTCGATGTGTTTTGTTTGTTTGTAAAGATATTTGAAATAAATTTGGCATTCATATCTTTTTTAAGGTATTTAAGCACTGTGTCAAATTTTATTGAAATCGGTTGACTATATCATATAGCTCCCATAGGAACGATCGGTCAAAAAAAAATTTTTTGCTTAAAAATTCTTCTGGTTTTGGTTTTTTGTGAAGAAATTGGACTTTATTACAAGCTAGTGGTACAGGGTATCCTAAAGTCGTCCGCGCCCGACTTTACGTCCGCCATTTTTTTTTACAAAATTTGAGTCTTTATTGTGAAAAAAATGTATACAAATTGTTTATTCAAAGTATTGTCCATCGCTAGCCACTACTTTTTCCCATCTTTCTGGCAATTTTCGAATACCAGCTCGGAAGAACGCTTCATCTTTTGAGGCAATCCACGAATCGACCCATTTTTTGGTATCTTCATAAGAAGTGAACCGCTGCTCGGACAGGTCATTTGTCTTGGATCGGAACAAGTAGTAATCGGAAGGAGCAATATCTGGAGAATACGGCGGGTGGGGTAAGACATCCCATTTCAGCATTTCCAAGTAAGTTTTTACGGGCTGTGCAACATGTGGTCGAGCATTGTCGTGCTGCAAAATAACTTTGTCGTGCCTTTCCTCATATTCTGGCCGTTTTTGCTTCAGTGCGCGGCTCAAACGCATCAATTGTCGTCGGTACAAGTCCCCCGTGATCGTTTCATTCGGTTTTAGCAGCTCATAATAGACCACGCCCCTCTGATCCCACCAAATACACAGCATGAGCTTCGATCCATGGAAATTCGGCTTTGCCGTCGATTTTGAGGTATGGCCCGGGTATCCATATGACTTTTTGCGCTTGGGATTGTCGTAATGGATCCACTTTTCATCGCCAGTGACGATACGATGAAGAAAACCCTTTCGTTTTTGACGTTGGAGCAGTTGTTCACACGTGAAAAAACGGCGTTCGATGTCTCGCGGCTTCAATTCGTACGGCACCCAATTTCCTTGCTTTTGGATCATTCCCAATGCTTTCAAGCGTCTGGAAATGGTTGCTTGATCGACTGCCAATGATTCTGCAAGTTCTTGTTGGGTTTGACACGGGTCTTCATCGAGCAGAGCCGCCAATTCTTCGTCTTCAAACTTTTTCGCTTGGCCCGGGTGTTCCTTGTCTTCGGTGCTAAAATCACCACTTTTAAAACGACGAAACCAATCACGACACGTTGTTTCACCAATAACAGCATCGCCGTAAACTTCTCTTATCAATCGGCATGCTTCAGCCGCAGTTTTCTTTGAATGAAAGAGGAAAAGTAAAACTTCCCGCAAATGACGCTTATTTGGCTCAAAATCTGACATTTTTCGAAGAAAATAACTATATGACGACGCTTAAAAATCACAAATCTAATGATGAGGATTGTTGACAGATGCCTAAGCTTGTCATCTGTCATTTTCAACCATACTTTTTTGCCCACCAATTTAGCGGTGGCTCCATCTATTGGCAAACAGCGGATTTCAATGCATACTTATACTTTATTTATTTATAATTAATGAGAACTTATTTAAAATCCATTTTTTATTTTAAATTTTTTAATTTATTTAAAATAAATTTTTTTATTTTCAATTTTTCAAATACAAATTTATTTGTATTGAAAACTATGAAATAAATATTATTTATTGATTTTATCACTTAAATTAAATTTGATTTAAAAATAATAAAAAAAAAAAAACAATGAAATATCAATTTTTATTTTAAAATCGAGGAATAATTCCATTTTTCAATTTTTAAAATAATAATAAAATTAAAAATTATTCATCAATCTTTTTTTTATGTGCAAGAAAATTAAGACTGATATCATTATTAAGTACAATATAAACATTTAAAAAAAATATATTTATTTTATTAACTAAAAATAAAATATAATCTGAAATTTTTTTGTCAAAAATTGAAAATATAAAAATTTTAAATAAGTTCGCATTAATAAAATATGCACATTTAAAAATATAGATCTTTATTTTATAAATTGAAAATAAAAGTTATTCTGAAAGTTTTATTTCAAAAATAGAAAATAAAAAATTGATTTTAAATAAGTTCGTATTAATTTCAAAAATTTAATATAAAAAATGGATTCGAAATTCTCGCGAGTTATTTCGAAATTTTTGTTTCAAAAATTAAAAAATGGATTTTAAATAAGTTGGCAGCAATAAAAAAAAAAAATTGTTTATTTTTAAAATTAAAAATAAAAGTTATTCTGAAAGTTTCATTGAAAAAAAAAGAAAATAAAAAATGGATTTTAATTAAGTTTGCATTAATAAAATAAACACATTTCAAATATAAATTCTTTATTTTATAAATTAAAAATAAAAGTTATTCTGTAATTTCTATTTTAAAATTGAAAATTAAAAATAAATTTTAAATAAGTTTGCATTAATTAAAAGGAAATTCACATCGATACCTTCGATGACCATAGAGTAATATAACCTCAAAAAATCAATACTAATGCTGCTATAAATTAAAAATTAATTTTACAAAATTTTTATCGAAACAAGAGGCGTAGTGCAAAATTTGATCAACTCATCAATATTAACGATCCTAAAAAACAACAATTAAGTAAAATGTTTCCTTTGTAAAATAAAATTATATCAATCCAAAATTTATATCAAATAAATAAATTGTTATGGCTCAACTCTTGCAATCCCTAGCTCTGCCAACTCAATTTCAAAAAAAGACATTGCCAACGTTTTTGCCGGGTTTTAAAATCTCAGTTTGCATATTTCCCTATACAGCATAAAACAAATTACAATTGCGATACACAAATCATCGTAATATCGTATTTACTAAAACTAAATCGACCCCTCTATGGCACCCCTTTGGAGACAGTTGTAAGGAATCCCAAGACGCACAACCAATTAAAATTAATTTTATTCAATCGAAGCAACCAAGCAAATCCCCAGTACAAAGGAATTCATCTGCCATGTGCTCCTTTTGTGCTCCATTGCTCGCTTAAGGAACGATTATTTAATTTCAGCTATTAATGGTTGTTCCACTGACTCCCCAGTTGCATGCAACATACCAACAACACAGACCACACGATTTCCCTCAGTTAGTCAATGCTTACTTGGATGTACTATATATACTATATAAATTTCCCTTCCTTTTTTTTTTGCTATTTTTTTGGTATTGAACGATTGACGCTAAATTGCTACTGTTTTTATACCCTAACCTGAAGCATAAGGAGTATATTAGTTTAGGATATTATAATTTGCAATAAAAGAATGTGAGAAAGTGTTTAAGCCAAGTCATTATAGTCAGCTTCTCAGAGAATTGCCTGGAAGCTGTATTAAAAAAGAGCTTGGGATTTTCGAGAGGAGAGAATTTCCCTTCGGCTTATTTTTTAAGACGTATAAAGTGCGTTTAATTTAATAATAAAGAAAATAAGTTTATTTATTTAAAAGTATATTAATATTGGGATTAAAAATTTCTATATAAAAAGTAAATACTAAATGTTATTATAGATACTAAAAAAATACTAAATTAACAAATAAAGTAAGTCAATTTTTTATTCAATATTTTATAAAAAAAAAATGTTTAATGAAAAATGTTATATAAAAGTAAACATTATATATTATTAAAGATACTAAAAAAATACTAAATAAACAAATAAAGTAAATCAATTTTTTATTCAATATTTTATAAAAAAAAAAAATAAAATGTATATAAATAAATACCTAAGGTTAACGCTTTTTTGAGCCCTCTTTGATTAACTTAACCGCACCGGCGGAGAGAAGGGGCATATCGTTAAAAAAAATTGTATACTAAATGGGATTAAAAATTAAAATAAAACGAATAGTTAATAAATAAATAAAAAAAAAGGTGTATCGACAGAGATCTCTAGTGCTCTTCCGAGCTGGTCTTAAAACTTTTTTTAAATTAAAATTTTACTTCGATTTTATCCTAACTCCGTTAAAGAGTTTTGTTCTAAAAACTATTTGTAATGTTTTTGAAAATAATACTCAAGAAAAGTAATTCACATGGAGACTTATATCCACTAAAATATAAAATAATTCTTTATTTTTAAATATCGCGTAGTCCTCAAAAACAGTTTTTTAGTTTTTATTTTCAAAAATTGTACACGTAGTAAGTCAAAACCGTATGCAAACCATAAAAATGTCTTTAGAAAAATGTTTTTGAAGAGCGATCGTAGTCCCAAAATTGGATCGAAATGAGAGGAATTTAAGTGATTATTGGTACGGAGATCATAAGTCAAGTAAAAATAATAAAATATAAAAAAAGTGTTTTGAATTTTTTTTTTCAAATCTTCATTTTACGTCAGAAATTGCAAAATTTTTTAGTTTTTCTGGTATTTTAAATCTTATGACTTCGCTTTATTTTTGATTTATCCCATTTCGTTATTCAAAGCTGGATAGCCAAATGCAAACCAACGCCGATAGCCTTGATGGTTCTCGAACGGAAACGTATTTCAAAATATTTTTTTTACAATATTTAAAAAAATAATTTTAAAATTATAATAATAATATCAAAATTCTTTTATGGGGTTCTATAGCGCCATCCTTCATAAGACATGTGTAAAAATTGCATGTCATTTGGTTAACGCGTTCTCAAGTTATACGCGTCAATGTGAAGCTACCTCAGTGCTGTTATTAAAAATGAAAAAAAAGAATTTTCTGCGCTAATTAAGCATTGCTTTTTAACCGGAAAAAATACGGTAGAAGCTAAACTTTGGCTTGATAAATATTACTCGGACTCTGCTCCAGGGAAATCAACCATAAAAGACTGGTATAATGAATTTAAACGTGGTCGTACTGACACCGAAGACTCTGAACGCAGTGGTTGCCCAAAAACGGCTGTTACCGAAGAAAACATCATAAAAATTCGAAAAATCGTTTTGACCGACCGTAAATTAAAATTGAAGGAGATAGCTGAGGTCTCAAAGTTATCAGAAGGTAGCGCATTCACAATTTTGCATGAACATTTGGGCATGAAACAAAAGTTGGCAAAGTGGGTGCCGCGTTTGTTGACACCGGACCAAAAACAACAACGAATTGACGATTCTGAGGCCTGTCTGGTGCTTTTTAATCGCAACAAAGCCGAATTTTTGCGTCGATATGTGACAATGGATGAAACATGGATCCATTATTAGACACCTGAATCTAATCGTGAGGCTGGTGGAAGCGCACCAAAGCGTCCGAAGACACAACAATCGGCTGGAAAGGTTATGGCCTCAGTATTTTGAGATGCTCACGGTATTTTGTGCATCGACTATCTTGAAAAAGGAAAAACTATCAATAGTGATTACTACATGGCATTAATGGATCAATTGAGCGAAGAAAAAAAGGCCCCACATGGCGAAGAAAAAACCGCTGTTTCACCAAGACAATGCACCGTGCCACAAGTCGATGAAAACAATGGTCAAATTGCATGAATTTCACTTCGAATTGCTCCCCCAACCCCCTATTCACCATATCTGGCCCCCAGCGACTACTGGCTATTTGCTGATCTCAAAAGGATGCTCCAGGGAAAAAAATTTAGCACCAACGTGCAAGTAATTGCCGCTAATGAAGCTCATTTTGAGGCAAAAGATCAAGCCTTCTACGAAAAAAGGAATCGAGAAGCTAGAGAAGCGTTGGACCGACTGTATTACCTTAAATGGAAATTATGTTGATGAATAAAATCGAATTTTGCTAAAATATTGTGTTTTTCTTAGTTAGGCCGGGGACTTTTTGAGCGACCTGTTATTATCATCGAACAGAAAGCTCAAAATTTATTAGATCAAAAATTTTTGAAAATACTAGACATATTCGATATGTCAAGGAACTCATTTGTAGACTTATTTTAAATTATTTTTTAGTAAAATTTGACTTTTTTTCAATATTACTCGAGAATAAAATAGTCTGATCTCTTGTTTTTTCTCGAAATATTTTCGATTATATATATGGTGTTCTAGTTTTTTTGTTCGGGCGGATATGCGTATCGAGCTTTTATTCGAAATAGAGTCTTTAATGAACATAAGACTCGAAGTTAGTCACGTTTCCGAAATTCCAGATTAAGCATGTCGGGCTTCCTAGTTTTTGTATCCGGGCGTAGTTTCTAAAGATAACCATTTATCCAGTGGCGGACCCACGGGGGTTTTCGGGTTCGGACCCCCCTTCGGGATCAGAAAACCCTAATAAAAATATTTTTCACAATTTTTTTTAATGGATTTCAGTGGACAGATTTCTCTGGAACCCCCCTTACCAAAATCCTGGATCCGCCCCTGCTTTTATCGGATATGCTTATCGAGTTTTTATTCGAAATAGAGTCTTTAGTCTTTTAGTCGCGTTTCCGAAATTTCAGACCAGCTTTTATAGATGAAGCATTTCGAGTTTTTAAAAAAATATATTCTATTATGGATACGGTCTTTAATTTGCTGTATATGGGCGCGTCGGTTAAGCATTTTGGTTTTTTTTTTGAAGCACGTTCTGCAATGGATAAGTTTTTTTATTTGCTATACATGGGGCTGTTCAGCCTTTTTTTTTGCATGGGATCCTCTCGAAAAGGTGAGCCACTATTTTACCCAAAAAAATATTGCAAAAGACTTTCCGCTTCCCGTATAAATAGCAGGAAGTCATTTGTTGGTATTGACTTAAGGTAGAAGGGACTTATTCGTTAATTTTCCTTGTGACAGGCTCTGACCCACGCCAGCGCTGGGCAGTCACAGAGAATATGCCTGGTAGTTTCATCGTCCTCAACACAGAGCCTACACTCTGAAGATTCCGATAGACCATTTTCTGTAGATGGTATCTTACAGTGTGGTGCCCAGATAGGTATGCTATTAGGAGTTTTAAGTCCGCTCTGCCAACCCTTTCGTCTTGATCATATCCAGAGGTTTGACAAGCGCTTTTGCCTGTCGCAGCCCCGATAAGGAGAGCCATTATCTCATATGTTCTCCTGCAGCCCATGTGTTTACCTTGGTCATAGTGATGGACGAACCAATACTACAGAAATGCGCAGGAGAGAAGGCAACCTGTCGAGCTAGATCGTCAGCGATCGTGTTACCATCCACTACTGACTGTCCAAGTACCCTATAAAGCACGACTCTGTTTCGGGAAGACAGGAATTGGTAATAGGTAAATATAACATTCTTAATAGAGGAGATGTCTCATGATGATTGTGCCTAGGTAGCAACTTAGCTATGTAAATATTTGGCGATATTTGCTCCTCTAGTTCGTATAGCGTGATTCAAAATTCCGGAGCATCTTGTGGTTTTTTTGGGAAATATGTTCTCTAATGGACACGATTTATGGTTTCGAAGATCGTAGATTATGCATAAATCGATTTTTAAATTTTTCCTTTCGACATACCCTACTTACAGAGTATACCTTAGTCAAGGTGTTTCGCCTCCAAATATCCAACTTGTTGTTGTATCCGCTGAGCTGCCATTATTTCACTTGGTACTTTTACGTTGCGTTTCCGCTTTTAGCTTTGTTTACTTTTACGCTTGCCAGACAGTAAAGCTCCCAAAGCCCCAACAACCTTAGGGCACCTCAAACCCCTCATCCACACACACACACACACACACACACACACAGTTGTTGGGTTTAACAAGCCACACTATGTTCTGGTATTTGTATTTTTGGTGTTTTTCTTATGCCTTTTGCTTGCGAATCCCTTGACAATGCAATAAATTGCGCAAAAATTGGAAAAATAGAATTTTAGCCACAGAGCACAACACAACAACCAAAAAAAACAACGACAACACTCACGCATCCTGGAAGAACGCAACCCAACCCCAACCCCTAGGAGCAGTAGCCCCAAGCCCTCCCCACACAACGGAAATCAAGTGCTAAGCTTCCCACAACGCAATCAATTGATTTCTATTGTTTTGTTAAAATGTCGTGTTGCTCCAATACGCTCCTTCCTATAAATCCTCCAACTCCGAAGCCCCAAGTGCCCTTAGTCATGCCTCCCCCCTCCTGGCCACACTATGGCTCTCTATTTGAGCTTTTGTCGTTTGTTTTGTATTATTTTTATTTTTTTTCTTTCTTTCTCCATTTTGTTTGTTGTTTTTGCTTTGGCATTTTTATAAATTGCTTTGTTGTGGTCTTTATTGAAATTTTTGAGGTTACTTTTGTTATTGTTGCTTTTGCTGCAGGATCTTCTGCAAAACATCGGACAGTCCGGTGCGCCAAACAAATGTACCCAAAATAAAAAAATATCCTTAAAAAATAGAAATGTGCGTTTTCTTTTTTTTTTATTTTGTTTTTATTTATTTGTACTTTCCATTTTGTTATGTATTTGCTTTTTATTTGTTGATTTTAGTGGCTTTCGTTTTTATACTCATCGCCATTTGCCGAAATATTCATGAGTTACGTTTTAGTAAATGAAAAACTGCTCTATGGATTTATTGTGCCGCTTCTCACGGGTCTTTTGTAAGCTTTGTGTGTATGCTCCATAATTTATGGTTTGAAACAGATTTTTTGTCAAAACGTTGAATTGAATTTTGTATAGTAAAAGTTAGTTGTCTTGGTGCTCTAGTTAGTACCTTAAAGTATTTGATTTTGTTGTTCAAGATGTTTTAGTCTTTGGCTTTTCTTATTTTAAAAACTATTTCCAAAAATCGAATTTTTGGAAACAATTAAGTTGGTTCGTGTAGGTGACAGTGGCTACTGTATGAAATTTGTTCCTATGCTACTCTAAGAGATTAGAGGTGGGAGACTATCTGTGGAATTATCGATAGTATCGATTGTTTTAATTTACGGATAGTATCTATGGTTTGGTTCGATATATCGATAGTATACTGTTGTATGTTAGGAAACTTTTTGACAAAGAATATGAAACCAGTGGTAACATGGCGAACCTTTTTGATTTTCATTCATTAAAGAGATTTCGAATTCCATAAAATTTGTATTATTAAAAACACAAAAAAATATCTCTAAAAACTAGGAAGCAGCAATATTTGACATTCCACAGTCAAAACTTAAGCCAAAATGTAAACCCATTGAGCTTTTGGCCATTTAGTACCATCAATTACAAAATATTACTTTCAAGGATCCGACTGTGTTGGACTACAAAACTTAGTCAAGTAATGTTTATGCACTCCTGCCACTTTTACTGAAAGGATGTTTACTCAACATATTGTGGCATTATAGTTTTGGACACAAGGACCCGACTGAAACCTTGTCTTCTGCCACTAAAACTGCTACTTGAAACACAATTTTTTATGAATTTTAATTTAACAATCCTTAATTTTAAAAGGATTTCATTTTTCAATGCCACGAATAAAACATTTCTTTTACAAATTTTGAAATATTATATTTGCCCCTTTTTTGGGTGCCATATTTTGCTTTGTTCGATAGTGCTATCGATAGTTTCAAATGTCGAAGTGTTAACTATCTAGTGGTGACACTATCGATATTATCCCGCCTCTTAGAGATATAAAGGAACTAACAACTCTTTCCCAAATAATGAAGGTAGAGCTGTTCGGTTTTAAGAGTTTTATAATCTATTGCTAAAAATATGCTTAAATTTAAATATACTCTATAACTTATATAGTCAATAAGATAAGCTCATCTGTCAGCTAGCTTAAACTAGATTAGCCATTTCCTAAGATGCTCTTTTTCTAAGCCCAAAAAAAAAAAAAACATCCGTTCGCCTCTTTACAATCCAAATCCATTTCGGAAACTCCCCCAAAGTTGATATGAATATGATAGACTCATCTATCAACTAACTTTATTTAGTTGTGTCATAGATTAAGAATCGGCTTTGGGACTAAATCTTCCACATAGCCCAAGACAACGGAGAATCTGTTAAAGGCTCCAAAGCTAGAATAGATTGATCAAAATACCTGAGTTTGAACATAGCTTATGACTTACTATGTACAAGATTTACTCAGAATTCAACTTGGAACTAGTTCTTCTTCATTTCATCGCGCACTCGAAGCTCTTGTTCATTAAAGGCTCCAGGTAAAGTAGAGCTCCATCAAGAAGATCATACTATATACTATACTAGCGAGCTCGGCAGACGCTGTCCTGCCCAAACTTTTTGAATACTCTTAAAGTGTATAAACATCGGAAGGTTCTCTAGTTACCTAGACGATCTAGTTAGCTTACCTAGATGATCACAAGATTTTTGGATTAGTTGACTTTCATGACTTTCTAAAAAGCCATATGGACGAACTTAAGTATTCTTAAGAGAGCTCGCATCTCTAATAAATTCATGCCCCACAGAAACTACATTTCAACCCCTTTGCGACTACGCTTCTGTCCGCACTTACCCGGTGTTGAACAATTTTCTACTATGCTATATTCACGATATTCACAAAAGTGCGTATATCCCACGAACCAATACACAAAAACACATTGCAATAGGCTTAAAACTTCCGTATTGAGAGCCTCTAACACACGCAAAATCAGATTTGAAATTCAGCAATGCGTTCATGAGAACACCCGTAACACGTAAAACATAATTTTCTTTTATATACATAGATCATACTTGGAAGTGTATATACGTATATCAGAAGTCTGTCAACGCATTTTTTCAACTTTTGCGGGATTCCCTTGCCCAAAAACCCGCCGTGAAACTAGGATTCTAAAATAGGCAAAATTTTCTTCTTCCATTAATACAGATTACATAACACCAGTACTGGACTTCAAAAAGAGGTTCGACGTCAGATTCCCGACGCGAAAGGAGTGAGACATGAACAGGGTAATGAGAGCAGACGCAGCAGTCTGTACTGACGGATCCAAGATGGATCGCGGTGTAGGAGCAGGGGTCTACTCGGACGAAATCGAAGTATCTATCTCCTATCGCCCAGGCAGCAGAAACAGCATCTTCCAGGCGGAAGTCTTTGGCATCAGAGAAGCATGTAAGGTGTTGAATAATCATCCGAGTCAGCTGGCGGAGGTGTGTATATTCTCCGACAGTCAAGCAGCTACGCTGGCGATCAGATCGCCAACCGTGAACTCAGAAATCATCAGACAATGCAAAGAAGATCTCAATACCCTTGCAAGCAGAATGAACATCGCTCTCGTATGGGTTCCCGGTCATAGGAACGTATACGGGAATGAAAAAGCTGATGAACTGGCGAGAAAAGGAGCATCAGATGGCGAAGCAACGGAGGTAGCTGTCAAATACCCCCTCAGCGCTATCAAGAGAGAACTTCTTCTGCGAGCTCAGAACAAGGCTGAAACCAGATGGAAAAATATTGGCACTTGCAAGATTGTAAAGGAAATTTTGCCGCTATACGACAAGCGTAGAACGGCCGAACTGCTAAGCAAGCCAAGAACAATGATCTTCAGAATAGCATCGACAATAACCGGACATTGGCCGTTAGGAGACCATGCAAAGAAAATGGGCTGGCCCTACAATGTCAGATGCCGAAGCTGTGACCAGGAGAACACAGAAGAGACAGTTTATCATTATTTATGTGAGTGCCCACGATTGGGGTCCTTACGCCACAGAGCACTAGGAAGCTTCGCGTTAGGAAGCCTACGTGACTTGGCAGAAAAGAACATAGACGACATCAGCAGGTTTATTAACGGATCGAGATGGTTTGAGTAAACCGAACAGCAGTGGTTCCCATAAGTGGTGTAACAAAATGGCGCATTAGCGCTAATTGAGTTTGAATATGTTGTCACTCAATCGGCATAGTTCCATTCCGCCACTAAATTTCAGGTAAAATTCTATTCGTTTTTTAGAGCACAGCTTATAATAGTTTTAAAGCAAGAACCAGTAACGCAAATTGGAAATATTATAAGTTTAAATTAATAGCATACTTTTAATACTTCTATGAGCAGGTATATTATAGCTAAAGGATCTATTTCTCATTGCAGATGCTCTTCTGTGACTCATCATTGAGTCACCTTAACAATAAAATGAAATACACAAAACCTTACGGCTCAGATTTTTATCTAAACATACCAAAAATCCATTACGTTTTGACAGACGCGGGTTTATTAATAAAAAAAAAAAAATTTATATTTCTTGTGATTTGCTTGAAAACAAACCGCGATAAACATCAGTCCAAAAGGGTACGAGTAATAACCTACAACATATGTACAAATGTATCCATACAAATGTACTTTTTTATATGCATTTATAAAAAGGAAAAAAAATATGACACACAAAAAAAAAGGTAAGAGCAGCTGCCAGGGTTCAAGGGTTCAGGGGTCTTACGGCTACGGGTACACCTGTTGATAAGACAGCTAATTTGATGGGACCATAAAAAGCATATTCGTGTGTATGTCTGTGTCTAGTAAATTAGTTAGATGATTTAGACACAAAAGGGTTCAAAGGTTAGATATGCCTAGAAAAGTTTGCCAGATTTTTAGCCATTTTATTTTTTGGACTAGGGGTAAGCAGGCGCCCTGGGGGGCTTGTTTAGCTGGCAAATCGATGAAGTGTGAATTTGTTGGCTGTGGTTAACTCTGCTTTAGGCCCAAATGTAATCAAAATAAAAGTAATAAAAACACAACCACACATAGATAGATAGACACAGAAGAAGCCCAAAAAGGCTCCAAGGCCGAAATGCCTGATTTTGGTTAAACGTTTTCATTTTGTTATTTGAACGAAAGGAATCGTAGGATAGTGCTTATATTATAGGGACAGCTGGCAGCTGAAATCAATGCCGCAATCAAAATCTCAGCAATACAACAAAACTTATTTAAGCCTTTTGCTATATACTCCTGCATACATATGTACATATATATACATATAAAGTATATTACCGCTTAGACGCACATTGTTTACTTTTGCCTTTGGCCAACTGGCATTTTATTATCCTTTTTTATACACTACAGTTGGTTGGGATAAGGGTATTATAGATTTTCTTAGTAGTGGCGTGTAAGTGCCGGAGGAGTGTTATCCCTACTTTAAGGGAGCTTTCTTGTTGTTGAACTATCGGAAAGGCTGACAGACAAGCGAATACAATGCCAGGATTAAGACGACGATATGCTTCTGCCCACGTCTGGTGGAAGAACCATTTATTAGAAGCTCCAAACTACTGAATATGCGACAACTCCTAGTTAGGGACTAAACCAGTGTGACGAGCGAGGATGTAAAATATCTTGGAGTCATATGGAAAACCTAAGTCTATAGATGCCATGATTAAATGCATTAGAGCTAACAGCTGCGGATCTACGATTTGGTTTTGGTGTGAGTTTTTATCAGAGCTCGCAAAAGACTTTCAGCCAATTTTTCCAATTTTGGAAACAAGTCCGTATACGGAAACCCACCCGTGCATCCGGCATTGAGAGCAAGGTAGGAAATGGTTATCACCCGACACCAAGGCCTGCAAAAGGCTCGTTGTGATGCTACTTGGGCTAGTTCTTAGTTCCCTGTATTCGCTCCGAGCCAACCTGTAAATTTAATGAACGAAATAATTTTATTTACTCTGATTCGTTTCAATTAGGTAACATTCCTAAAAAGCTCAGATTTCAGTGTATTCGGTCTCCTCCTCCCGCATAGTGCCTTGTAGCCACACAGGAGATGCCCTAAGGTTTCCTCTTCTTCTACCTCCTGACAACTCCTGCAGTAGGTACTCCCCATCTATTTGCGTGCCTACAAATAAGACTATATCAAGAAATAGCCCCTGTCGTGCACTGAGAGCCAAGGACTCATAAAAACTCAAAGGGACACCGATAAACTGAGAACAGAGGTCCCCGGAATCGAGTTAAGATGACTAAGAGTACAACTTCGAAAGAAACTTTACCATTTATTACTATTACCAAAATAAATTGCATCTTACTAGAGGTGATACATCCTATAAATCGACTCACTAGGATAGGTATGATCAAAAAGTGTTATAGTAAGGCTGAATAGCTCGAAGAAGCTGTGGAAAGCAGTAGATCTCCTGGGTGAGTCTTTCGAAGTAAGCGAATTACGCCTGATGTGATACCATCTCTAGAGGAGATACCGGAAAGTGAGTTGAAAATCGCACAATGTAAATCACGTGGTCGCATTATGTCGAAGCACAAGTTGGCTATTTCGGGAACTATTAAGGATTTATACCGATTAGCTCAATACAAAAATTTAAGTTGTACTTTGTGCAGCCGAATTTAGGCAACCACTTTTTCCAGTTCCTACACTGTTTTTAGGAGGTTCTTCTTGGGAATCAAGTAACCAGGATCGGGAATAAGTTCCAATGTTCCATACTGAAAAGACGGGAGAAGACTACCGGGATTATCGTAGTCTTCTCCGGTCGAATTTTATGGCAAATACACTTGAATTTTGTTGTAAATACAAGAGAATTCCATTTCCCTTAGAGCGATCCCGGAACATAACAACATTTACGAAAATAAAGTAGCTGATAGAGTGAGGAGGCATCACTAATAGGGATGGACCTGGCGGGCTTGAATTTTTATGGCACTGGCAGGCATGACAACAAATAGCTACTACAAGAAGTGAGAGATCCAAACGAAACTCGGACTGTATCATCATGCTTAGCCTACATAAGGCTAAGTAGCTCCACGATTGCTTCGATTGGAGTAGCTTCAAGAAAATCATCCAATTAAGCAAGAATTCCCTTAGGATCTCAATTTGGTAACTTAAATGATATTGTGGGATCACGAAACATTTGAAAAAGATAGCTCCTCAGGCTGCAATTATTTGAAGAGCTTTGAAAAAATCATAAAGTGCGGCAAGAATTCCCTTAGGATACCGACTGGGTAAATTAATGGATATTTCATCATCTTCATCATTTCCTCAGGATATCGACTTGGCAACTTAAATGATATTGTAAGATCAGGAAACATTTGAAAAAAATAGCTCCTCAGGTTGCAATTATTTGAAGTGTTTTGAGAAAATCATCAAGTGCGGCAAGAATTCCCTTAGGGTACCGACTGGGTAAATTTAAGGATATTTCATCATCATCATTGGCGAGACAGCCCTTGTTGGATCTTTGCCTGTTTTAGTTTTCACCTCCATTCGTCGCTATTTCGTGCTTGTGTTTTCCAACATCTCAGTCGTAGCCCTCAGCATCTTGATCGACCCCGTCAAATCAACTCAATTTCGGCCGACCTCTTCTTCGGTTACCTACAAACTGTCCAATCATTATTCGTTTTGGAGGATAGCTATCGTACCATTCAGACTCAGCAAATATCTAAAAAGGTTGGGTATTACAGATTCTAGTATCTGTAGGTACTTTTGCCAAAAGAGTGGACTCTTTTTTTAAGACTTAAAGATCTTGGGATTTCCATCTTCTATAATTAAGTTTACTCCGGGAATTGGGAAGCACATTAAGTGCCAGAAGCAGCACAGATAGAATAGACGTCTCTTTAGATAAAACTTGAACTGTCTGTATGCACAGCTATGTGGTGGAGAACGCAGTAAAGGTAGATGGGCTTGGAAAAGACCGTGCCGACCATTCAGACAGAAACATTTATTATGTCGCATCATGAACAGGCATTATACTTGTACTCCCAATACCATCTCTAATAGAGATTACTCGAATAAAGTTAATACACCGAAAAATTGTACTCAGCTTATTCATTGCAGAGTATTCGCCTGTCGATCTGCGCCTCTGATATGTATTCTTTTTCCTCTGCAGTTGGCTTGGGAAGACTTATATATGTACTAAGATAAACATTCGGCTTTTTGATATCTTGTTGTTGCTGTTGTTGTTTTAATGTCTGGCTCTCTCAAGTAGCCACATTGATTGAATCTAACCCTCCGTCTTTTGGGCCCGGTTGAAAATTTGATTTAAGGTTAAACGCAATTAAATTTTGCCTCGGGCTTGGATTTGATTTTGCTTTTTCAAGTTGTTGTTGTTGTTATTGTTTATTGTAGGAGTTTTTCCCTTTTTGTTGTTGTTTACTCAAGAGAAAATTGAAATTTTATAGACTTTTCTACCGTATTAGAGTAGTCCTTGTTGTTGCTGCTGCTACTTAAAGCCTCAACTATGCGGCCTAAAACCCAACTAGTTCGGGTTTTCAGCTTGTTTTTGGCTCTGTGGTCAACACAAAAGATTTAAATTATTTTGCCTTTGGTTTTTGTGGGTGTCGCTGTCCATGATTAATTGATTTGTTTTTGGCGACACGTTAGAAACTGGTTTAAATTTTATGGCCCAGGGTTTTTGACTTGCTTGTCGAGGATTAAATTTTAAGTGCTGTCTTGCTAATTAGTTTTTGAGGTCTAAACTGTTTGAGCCCGGAGCAGCTACATGTGCCAAGACAAGCATGTTAACTTGAGGCTTTTCAGTTGAAAATTTTGATTGGAGAAAATAACTTAATCATGATGGGCAAAATAACTCATGTGTGGCTTTGACATATGGTATGTGTTCTTTAGGCTACAACATTTTCCAATACTAAAATTTAAGTAACGTTTTTAAATGAATTTGTAGTCTGTGAGTCCACACAGATGGGATGATGATAAATTAAAATAATAATAATAAATAAACAAATAAAAACTTTTGACAGCCAAATTTGGTTATGATATCTTTATAAACAATCGAATCATACCATTAAATTTTTTTACCCATCGATTCTATGGAGGCCATATGAGAAGCTTAAATAGATTTACATTAAATAGAGCAAAGAAAACCCCAATGAACCATGCCCAAAAAACTTTTTTTAAACTACAGATCTTACATGATTATATAATACAACCGATTTATTCAGATAAAACATTTTGACTGCCGAATTAAGTAACGATTGAACATAATAAAACAAATTATGCCCCTAAAAGCTTTTTTTTTTGCGATTGGTCCTACGAAAGATATACGATATAGTAAATTACGATAAAATCTTTTGATTTCAGTAACAATAATTCCATAAACAAACGTACTATTATTGGTCTTTTGGTACAAATAATAGTCGAACGATTTAGTTTTAGTGGTTGAGAACGTTTATGAACTTCCACCAAAAATGAATCCAATCCGAAAGTCCGTATGCTTTAGCTTTTATAATCGCTGAGATATAGGTATATAGCCTGAGACCTCTCGAAGTTACTTCCGATATGATAAAGAGATCAAAAGAAATTCGAATAGACATAGCCATACGTATCTATCGGTTTGTCTGTGATAATGTAAAGACTAGGAAAATCAAACTTGAAATTGGAACTCCTTCCAGATCGATTTTATTTTTGCCAAATTCCTACCATCACCAAAAAATTATAAGCGCTATATATTCCACAGCTTGAAAGCTATAGCTTCATTTAAGTAATTTTTCGATTAATACTCTAAATTATTATCTACAATCGGACTATAATAAATAGAAGATCTATGCTCCACTTAGGAGTTCAGAATTCGTACATTTGGAATTTAGTATGTTCGAGACTAAATTCAGGATTTCTCAATGTCAAAATCCCAAAGGTAACATTAACATAGCTATACTTTTAGTTTATCCCGCCTTTCCCATTTTTATCGAATATTTTCATAACACATTATTGTTATGCGAATTCGAAGAAACTTCGACATAACAGATTAAAACTGCTTTGCCTAAAATCCTGCCAGGTACAAAATATTTTAGTCGGGCTGTTTTGAAAAAAAAAACTGCTTCAATCAACCAGATAAAAGAAGAGTAGTTAGGAGATCCCAGCACGTTGCATAAATGATGTGAAATATGAATTGGAAAAATTTAACGCCCTAAACTGGGAGGAAGCTGCAAAGGACAGAGCTTATTGGAGAAATATTGTTCGAAAGGACAAAGCGGAACTATAGCTGTAGCGCCAAGGGTGATGGGGCACGACTGTACCATTCTCAAATTCCTTGAAATTGAGAAACTATGAGGGATATTAAGGATGGGATATCTCTAAAGGTATATCACGAACCTTAGTGAAGTTGGTGTGCTACAGGCAGGGGGCGGAACACGTTGTTTCCTTTTTATTCTTGTAACTTTTTATTAATTGCATTTCTGCTAAAAAATTATGTTAAAAATTCTCAACAAATTTTGAAAATTTTGGTTTCTAAATTATTTTTTATAAATAAGAAGGTGTATAAATATTTATTAATAATTTAATGGAATAAATCGGCATTTTTTATGAAAAAATTCTGCTTTCATATTTACTGAACAGGTAATTCTTCGGATTAAAGAATCTTGAAACAGTTCTAAGAAACAATTGCAAGCAGGATTGCAATTTTCTTCAGTACTAAGATATTGTATTATGTCTGTGTCAAAAAAAGTTTTCTAAGTATTACCCTTTATTGTAGAAGTTTTGGAATTCCGAGATGTCCTTAAAAGTACGTATACCACAAGTATAGCATTACTAGATGATCCGATTGAAAACATCGGACATTAACGTTTACGCTAACATTTTTTCATGAAATATTTACTTCTAGGACAGAACGAAGTACAAAATAATATTCAGAAAAATTATTGGCAAAGAAATTTTTCATGATTTCAAGGGGCGTTCTCTTGTGACACCTAATATGATCTAATACATTTTAAAAATTAACACAGCTGCGAGGTCGTTTTTGGACTGATCCACTTTTGTGTACTCGAAGTGTAACCAATTAAAAAGGCCATAAATTCATTTTGGAAAATTACCTTTACTCAATTCAAGGTACAAAATGTGTAAAAATAATACGAAATTTAGAAACAATTTACTTTCGCTCAATATGGCCACCTTTTGCCTTCCCTATGGCCTTGAGACGGTCCAAAAATGAATCGCAAGTTTCCCGAATGTGACTTGCAGGTATTTTGGCCCACTCGTGGACAATGGCTTTTTTCAGCGCCTCGAGACTGTTGTATCTTTTAGTTCGGACCTTGCTCTCCAAAATGGCCCAAAGAGAATAATCCATCGGATTCGCGTCTGGTGAATTCGAGAGCCATTGTGTGGACGTTATGAAGTTCGGAACGTTGTTTTTTAGCCATTCTTGGTTCACTCGAGCTTTGTGAGACGGTGCCGAGTCCTGTTGAAACGTCCATGGTCTGCCACCGAAATGTTTGTCTGCCCACGGCTTCAAAGCAACCTCCAGAATACTTTCCCGATAATATTGCGCATTAACCTTGACGCCAGGCTCGATGAAAACGATTGCAGAGCGCCCATCTGCGGTTACAGCGGCCCAAACCATTATCTGTGGCGGGTGCTGCCTCCTGGTGGCCAATCGATGACTCAAATTCTCGTATGAACGCTCCCTCAAATAAACCCAATCGTTTTGAGAGTTTACGAATTGCTCAATTGTAAAAATTTTCTCGTCAGAAAACACAATGTTCGGCAATTGACTGCTTTCGGCCAAGCGAAACAACTCCTTCGCTCTCTCAAGTCTGACTTGTTGCTGCTTCGGTGTGAGATCATGTGCCTTTTGGATCTTGTAAGGCTTGACCTTTAGATCATTTTTCAGTATGCGACGGATGCTACGGTCAGATATTTTCAGTTCTTTCGCCATTTGATTGGCACTTCGTCGGGGATTTCGCTCAAGTCGCTTCTTCACTTTTTGAACCATCTCACGTGACGTTGCAGTCTTTTGATGACCACCTCCATGACGTTTTGCGATGCTACCAGTATCATTGTAACGAGTTATGGTACGATAAACGAAAACTTTATTTACTTTAAGGTGTTCGAGCTCACGAACAATCGCTGGTTGTGATTTTCCAGCTAAATATAATGCAACTACACTATTACGTTTGAAATCCATTACTGATTTTTTTTTCGCGTTTACTCACGGCAAAATGCTTTCGTGCGCTTGAAAACAATACTTTAAACTGTCATTTAGCTAACTTACAGACAGCTGATGCCCGTGCGTCAGCTGCGCGAGCGGTCTGAATTTGGTTACATACTTAAACACTTAATAATGGATATGACAATATATATGACAAAACTTGATCGGTCTAATCGAACGAAAAAAGCGTAAATTTCTGCAAAAACGCGAATACGGCTCAGACAAAACGATTAAGTTTGCCTAAAAGCTGACTGATGGTCACCCTACACATAATCTTTTGGGAGCTGTTCTTAATTTCGATAATTTTTCCAAGCAGCCAATTTTTGAGAAGACCGTTCCAATGCCGTCACTAATTGCTACTCGTCTAGGGACCTGTCACATATTCTTCTGCCTGTTTTAGATATGGCTTAAATCTATAGATTTAGCGTGTAGCGTTCCGTACACGCTAAAAAAGTCAAGTGTGACCAGCTCGTTGTTGCATATCCAAGCGCCAAATGTCAAGCGGAATGGAAGAGGACGGCAATAGTGACATCGCGACAGTGATGGCACGACATTAACGAGAGCGCAAACAAGCATATAAAATTCAATAAAACGCATATTTGGTGTAGCATTTGTTCCGAGTTTTAGGCGCCAAAGTACCACAAAATCGGTTTGAGAGCGAAAAAATATGTCTAAGAAATTGTCGAATGTGGCGTAAAAGTTTGAAAGCAAAAAAAATAAAAAAAAATCTAAACGGAAGAAAGAGAACTTTGGGCCGTTAGACACTTTGCTGCTGCTAAGTTGCAAACAGCTAGCTAGACATAAGGAAGACACTGACAAGCTAAACATTTTTATTTGGCCTGGTCGAAGCCCAATGGTGTACGCCCCTGCCATCAACTTGAACATCATTATCATCATAATGAGCATCATCATCGTCAGCAGCAGCAGCAGCAGGCAGCATCATTGAAATGATTATAAACATTTTTGGCTGATTTAGCATATTTTGTGGCAGACATTTGGCACGCACTTCCATTTCCGCCTTTTTGCCGCCTGCTTTGGCTGTTGGCTTAAAGACTTCCGTTTCGGGGCTTTAACTTCATTTCTTTCTCTCGCAAATGTTTTAGCAATGAACTTTCTCCCTCTTCTCCTACTGCTTCTTCTTCTTCTTCTTATACTTCTTATGGCTGTTGTTGCCTGTTTGCATATGTTTTTAGGGTAGGAGTGATGTGTTGTTGTTGTTGTTGTTGCTGTTGTTATTGTTGGGTAAATGTGCAAATTTGTTTTGCTAATGTTTATGCAAATACCAAAGACACACAAAAAAAAAAAGCAGAAGAGAGTATACAAATAGTGTATACTCTTTAGCACTTCAATACTTGTACTAAGATGATTTTGTCAACCTGGGTGGTTATTGATTGCCTTCCTACGTCTTAATCGTCTTAGCCCTTAACTTGGTAAAAAAAACTTTACGATTTATACCCATGATATTCAAAATTTTTGACTTATACTTACTGATACCAAGAATACTATGCTCTAAAATAATAAGTCGTGCTCCGGAAAACGAAAAAGCCAAACCGTACAATTTTATACGGCTTGGTTTTTGCGTGCTTCGGAAAACGATTTTTTTTGCCGATATTTCGCTTTTAATTTTCGATAAATTCATACAAAAATGTTGCATTAAAAACAAACACGAGTTAGCTCTTTTTGCTATATGGAAAATTTTTTATATGTAACAAGGGAACCTTGCCGAACTTATCATCATGTGTTCGTGTAAGATAATTCGATTTGGCTGTGCATTTTGTTATTCTCTGGGTGAGAAAAAAATAATTAAAGATCATTAAAAAAAAAAATGGCGTACGTAAAGTCGGGCGCGTTCGACTTTGGGATACCCTGTACCATTAGCTTGCAATAAAAATCTGGTTTCTACATAAAAAACAAAAAAAAAAGAAGAATTTATAAGCAAACATTTTTTTTTTGATCGATCGTTTCTAAGGAGCTATATGATATAGTTAACCGATTTCAATAAAATTTGACACAATGCGTAAATACCTTAAAAAAGATCTGAATGCCAAATTTATTTCAAATATCTTTACAAACAAACAAAACACATCGAATTTTGTATAAAAAACGTGTTTTTGGACCGATTGGTCCTATGGGAGCTATATGATATAGTCAACCGATTTCGATCAAATTTGGTACAGTGCTTAGGAACTATAAAATACTCACGAATGTCAAATTTGGTCCCAATATCTTTACAAACAAACGAAACACAACAAATTTAGTTAAAAAATCGATTTTTTGGAAGATCGGACCTATGGGAGCTATATGATATAGTCAACCGATTTTGTTCAAATTTGGCACATTGCTTAAGTGCTCTAAAAAATTTCCAAACGCCAAATCTGGTTACGATATCTTTATTAAAAAACGAAATATAACGAATTTTTCTTTAAAAAAGTTATTTTGGCCGATCGGTCCTATGGGAGCTATATGATATAGTCAACCGATTTCGATCAAATTTGGTACAGTGATTGGGAACTATAAAAAACTTTCGAATACCAAATTTGGTTACGATATCTTCATAAACAAACGAATTATTCATCTAAAACGCTTTTTTTTTGTCGAGGTCGTCTCAAACACCCCCATGGGAGCTATATAATTTATCCCCGATATCAAAAAAATAAAATAAACTTGCCTCCTATGGAATAATATGGGATCTAATGTGAAAGTTTGGTAACTCTAGCTCTTACCATCTCTGAGATCTAGGCGTTCACACGGACGGACGGACGGACAGACGGACGGACGGACGGACGGACAGACGGACATGGGTATATCGACTTCTCTATTCACCCTGATCATATTTTAGGTAACTTTGGGATGTCTCCGACGTCTCCTTCTATATGTTACATACATTTTCGGCTTGCACAAACTTAATATACCCTTAGTACCATACGGTACAGGGTATAAAAACGAAATATAGCGAACTTTTCTTTAAAAAAGTTATTTTTGCCGATCGGTCCTATGGGAGTCAACCGATTTTTATCAAATTTAATACAGTGATTGGGAACTATAAAAAACTTTCGAATACCAAATTTGGTTACGATATCTTCATAAAAAAACGAATTATTCATCTAAAACGCTTTTTTTTTGTAGAGGTCGTCTCAAACACCCCCATGGGAGCTATATAATTTAACCCCGATATCAAAAAAATAAAATAAACTTGCCTCCTATGGAATAATATGGGATCTAATGTGAAAGTTTGGTAACTCTAGCTCTTACCATCTCTGAGATCTAGGCGTTCACACGGACAGACGGACAGACCTGATCATATTTTAGGTAACTTTGGGGTGTCTCCGACGTCTCCTTCTATTTGTTACATACATTTTCGGCTTGCACAAACTTAATATACCCTTGGTACCATACGGTACAGGGTATAATTATATATAGCGAATTTTCAAACGATTTTGAATAAATTTGGTACAGTGCTTGGGAACTATAAAAAAATTTTGAAAGCCAAGTTTAGTTACGATATCTTCATAAACAAACGAAAAAAACTTTTTTTTTTCCGTCATTTGGGAGCTATTAAATTTAACCCTGATATCAAAAAAAAAAAATAAACCTGTCTCCTACGGAATAATACGGGATATAATGTGAAAGTCTGGTTACTCTAGCTCTTACCATCTCTGATGGACAGACAGACGGACATAGGTATATCGAGTTCTCTAGTCACCCTGATCATATTTTAGGTAACTTTGGGGTGGCTCCGACGACAGCTTTTATATGTAACATACATTTTCGGATTGCACAAACTTAATATACCCTTTTGTATAATAATTGTCAATATTTAATTTAACTTTATGCTGCCGTAATTATATCTAAGAATATAAAAAATTATTCAAAAATTTTTGCGTAATTTTGAAATCTGTTTTGACGATTTCGGTTTTAAACCATATAAAAAATTCGTTTTGGTGAAATTGGAAGCACAAAACATTCGGTTTCAAAACGAAATAAACAAGTAAAGGGCATTAATGGATAAATTATAGATTTGAGACAGTAATCACAAAATTCGACTTATTGATGTATTAGGAAGTAGTAGGAAGCTAATCTCATGAAAGTTTCAAGAAATCTGACACTTTTTACAAACATTTCAATATTAATTTTTTTCGTTTAAATTTGTTAAAATTCAGGCCACTTAAGATCTATGTTACTTCCGAAATCTAAACAACATACTAAAAACAATTTAAATTTCATTTGAATCGCAAATTTTGCGACCAAAAAAATTTTTTGGGTTTTAAGAAAAGTTGGGCACTCAAAAATGCTTTAAGTGGAAGCTCTGTCAAATTTGACCGAAAAGTAGGCAAAGTTTGGGAATTATTTGTGACATGAAGAAAAGACATACAAATTTTCTATTTTGATTGTTAAATGCAATTTTATTCTATAATAATTGAAAATTTTCATCTCAATGAAATTCAAAATGGCGGCTCTTGTAGTGAAATGAAAAATTTTTAGCTTATTAAAATTAATGAAATTCTCTTTGGCTTTATGCTAAATCAGAATGAGTTTTGAAAAAAAATTAGCTGAAATGACACTTTTTGTGATTTGATCTTGCTTAAAAATAACAATTTAATGATTTTTCATGTACATAAATTCTTAGTATACGCCTTACCAAAAATTATATCCGTTCAAACAACCTTTAAATGAAGGGAACCGGAACATTATATCTACACCTGAGCTTGAAATTCTGTTGAAAAACAAAGTTTTTAGAAAGTGCCACTGCGCGTGTGACTTAGGTGCGTTCAAGACGCTCTATTTCTATTTCGATCGTAAAATCGTTGTATATTTCTCGAATATGTAGCTTTCATTTAAAAAAAAAAAAAATCGATTTTCTTGACCAAATTGGAAAAAACTTTCCCTTAAGCGAATTTTAAAGTGTTCCTAAAAATCAAAATTTCTTGCAGCTCAGCTGCCTTTTATCTCACGATATTCCTATCATAATCTAGTGATACTTTTTTTATAACTCTTATTTTTAATTATACAGGCACAAAGTAAAAGAGGAGTGGATTTTATATGGTTACTGCTTATTTTGAAGAATTTTAAATCGCTCAATGCAAATCCGAGTTTCAAAAAGCACTACGACATAACCTCAAAAAACTCAATAAAACGAGGAATTTCGTATGTAATCTCAGAACTCTTACGTTTAAGTGCTTTTTAGACTTCGAATTTGGATTGAACCAAATCCTAAAATATTGAAGCACAACGGGTCTTGAAACAACTTTTTTTACTTCAGAAGACAAATGTTCTAGGATTTTCCGAACTACGCACACAGTTTCGACAACCCTTAAAGCAAAAAAAAAATAATATAAGGTTGTCAAAAAAGTCTTGCGGTATTTCCGCAAGCTTGTCTTTGCAAGCGCGTAGTTCTAGTTGTATTCGTCGCATCGGTTCACGCTAGAGCTTTTTGGAAAGCTCTTTTCACGTGCTAACACGTGTTTGATTAATTGTTGTTTGCTTTTAGTCGTTCGTGAGTTATAGCGTCGCAAACATGGAGCAAAATAAAGAGAAAATACGGCATATTTTACAGTACTACTACGATAAAGGCAAAAATGCATCTCATGCTGCCAATAAAATTTGTGCAGTTTATGGACCCGATACAGTTTCCATTTCCACCGCACAACGATGGTTTCAACGTTTTCGTTCTGGTGCAGAGGTGATCGAAGATGCGCCACGGTCCGGAAGGCCTGTTGTCGAAAATTGCGATAAAATCGCTGAATTGATCGAAAGAGACCGGCATAGTAGCAGCCGTAGCATCGGCCAAGAGCTGGGCATGAGTCATCAAACCGTTATAAGCCATTTGAAGAAGCTTGGATTGAAAAGAAGCTCGATGTATGGGTGCCACACGACTTGACGCAAAAAAACATTTTTGACCGTATGGATGCATGCGAATCGCTTCTAAATCGCAACAAAATCGACCCGTTTTTGAAGCGGATGGTGACTGGCGATGAAAAGTGGGTCACTTACGACAACGTGAAGCGTAAAGGTCGTGGTCGAAAAGCGGGGAAGCTGCCCAGACGGTGGCCAAGCCTGGATTGACGGCCAGGAAGGTTCTTCTGTGTGTTTGGTGGGATTGGCAGGGAATCATCCACTATGAGCTGCTCCCCTATGGCCAAACGCTCAATTTGGACCTGTACTGCCAACAACTGGACCGCTTGAATGCAGCACTCATGCAGAAGAGGCCATCTTTGATCAACAGAGGCCGAATTGTCTTCCATCAGGACAACGCCAGGCCCACACATCTTTGGTGACGCGCCAGAAGCTCCGGGAGCTCGGATGGGAGGTTCTTTTGCATCCTCCGTATAGTCCGGATCTCGCACCAAGTGATTACCACCTATTTCTGACCATGACGAACGCGCTTGGTAATCGGAAGTTGTCCACAAGAGAGTCCTGTGAAAATTGGCTCTCCGAGTTTTTTGACAATAGGGAAGCGAGCTTCTATAAGAGGGGCATTATGAAGTTGGCATCTCGTTGGGAACTCGTCATCGAACAAAACGGCGCATATTTGACTTAAATCGCATTATTATAACCAATTTTATGAACAATTGAAAATTCAATAAAAATACCGCAAGACTTTTTTGACAACCTTATTTGAAAACATTAAATTGAAAAATAAAATTTTATGTTGTTTTTGAATGTTAACTAAGGAAACTGATTTCCCAAAAAAATCAAAAAAAAATTGATGATTTCTCTAAAAAGTGTTTCTAAATTTCGTAAAAACTAAGCAAACCTTTATGGAAAGTGTATCCAACCAACAGCATCAACGCAGCAAAAATATATATGACACCGACTTGTTGTCGTTGTCGTTGTTGTTGTTGTTGTTGTTGTTGTTACTGCTGTTTATGAAAATGTCAGACTTGGCCTGTACCGTTGCTTTCTCTCGTTCTCTCCAATCTTCGACCAATTCGTAACGCCCTCTCTCTGCCTTGCTCATTGTCGCGTCTTATGTAAATTTAATGCTAAAATGTTTACTTTAGTAAGATTTGCACTCCGCACTGTCCCTCTGCCGCCCAGTACCCAACCCCTCACGTTCTGTATATCTCTAATGTTTTATTGGGCAGCAATGGTACTTAGGGGCCAAGCAGGAGAAGCTCTTGTCTTTTGTACTCAGCTCTCCCTGTTAGTGTTTGGGGCGGATGTCTACCATATAACGCTCATAATGCTAAACGGCGCATAATTGAAACATTATGTCAGATTATTGTTAGCAAGAAGAGAGATTTACTTAGTTTGCTATTTTTTTTTTATATTTGGTACTCTTTGTGGTCGTTGTCTGTACTTAGTTGTTTTTGAAAGCTCTACAAGCTGACTGGGGGGGACTTACATATAGGTTGTGGTAATGTACAAACGTGGCCAACAAAAATAAAAAGCTAAAATTTTTATGATAAACTCAAGAAGAAGAAAAATGTCTTTAAAAGTTTTCTTTCTTACTGATAAAAAAAAATGTAAAATATTGTATCGAAAAAGTTTGGTAAATTTTAAGGAGTTACATCCTACTGGCACTAGCTAGAAAAAAATCATATTGCGAGCACCATTTTGATTTGTTTCAAAGTTTTTGTTGTAATCTTTAATGGGATTGAATTACTATTAAATCTATTTATTATAGTTAGAGCTTACAAAAAAGTGCAGATCTTAGAAAGTTATCTTTGTTCAACTTTGAGTTGATTTAATTTTAAGAATTTGCTTAAAGCATTCGTCGCAATGACGTATGGTTATCTATTAAGTGATTTTCTGTGGGACAAGCTTTAAGCTAAATTAAAAAATTGTAGTTAAAAATGACACACTTTAACTGAAAAAGAAAAATCAATTCGTAAAAAAAAGTTTTGGGGCTCTGATGGGCCTAAAATGAATTTCAAGTCGCCCACTTTTTCAAAATAGGTTTTTATTAAAATACTAGACGGCATCCGCTGCGCTCCGGCACGCTCCGACTTCGCTCGCTTGTCTAGATCTGGAATCTTTCCGATTGGAAAGCATCGTCCGATTGATCGATGAGTGGATTAATTTCATCATAAATTTTTCAACCTCTCGCCATCTTTACATTTTAACCATGTTTGATGGAGATTTGGTAGTTTTCTTCTCGGCATTGTAAGCAGTACTGATATTAATGTTTTCGTGCACTAATAATGTTAACCTATAATGGCGACAGGATGTCTTTTTTTTTATTTTTTCACGTTGTCAAGACAAACCACAGATTGAAAAATATTGCGTAACGCGCCGTCCGCGAAAGCCGCGAAACAGGAGTATGGAAGGCTTCGCGGCTAACTTCGCGCCCGTGAACACACCATGAAGGTATAGTCGATAAATGAAAAAAAAATGTTAGAAGTGGCAACCCTTATCTCTTAGGGGTATGAAAAATAGATGTTGGCTGATTCTCAGACCTGCCCAATAAGCACACAAAATTTCATGAGAATCGGTCTAGCCGTTTCGGAGGAGTATGTTCACACAAAAACCAATATTCATAATCCCACGAACCAATTCACACAAACTCATCGCAATAGGCTTAAAACTTCCGCATTGACCTCTAACACACGCAAAAATCAGATTCATCAACTCGTTTATGAGAACACCCATAATACGTAAAACATAAGTTTCTTCTTATATATTAAAATTCTAGTTTTACAATGTTAGTTACCATATTCCTCCGAAACGGTTGTACCGATTCTCATGAAATTTGGTGTGCCTCAATAAAATAAAATTTATAACGTTTATAATTTTTGTATTTCCTTTCGACAAAAACAATTTACTAAAAAATATTAGTTAATCTGACAATGTACACATTGCCAACCTAAATTAACAAAAAAAAATGTTGTATTGGAAAATCAAATTGTCCTTTTTAGTAGTTTCGTCGCAATTAGCGGACAAAATTGTGACTCTAAACCATTCCCAGATCCCCTTGAACACAGACAAAAAATTTCATCAAAACCGGTCCAGTCTTTTAAGAGAAGTTCAGTGACATACACACTCACAGAAGAATTATATATATAAAGATTCAAAAATCGACTTACACCTTTCATTTACAAGGTCAAAAACGTTATTTTACCTTTAGTGAAATGTGTATTTGGGAATTTTTGGTCTATTTTTTACACCTATATTTATCCTATTCCACTTCGCGCCAGATGGCGCTTTTGTGTATTTTTTCCAATTTTTTTAATTCAAATTTTTTGGCCTTGCACATGGAAGGTCTTAGTCGATTTACGATGAGAGCTTCATTTCGAAAAAACTTAAACACCCTAATGCACACGCATCTGCAGGTCAATACTTGAGTCTTTTATACTCGTGATTTTCGAAATCTTGACACAGACTAACACATCTCAATCACTATCCGTGGTTACGAGAAGCACGCCACTTTCTGCTTGTGACAAACACTGCAAAAACTTAATACAAGATAAGGTGGGGCAAACCCGACCTACCACTGTTTCTCAAAATGATAATACTGAGCGAACTCATATTTCAGTTTCCGTTTAGAGTATTAAAAATGTTATACGTAAAGTCGGGCGCGGACTACTTTGGGATACCCTGTACCACTAGCTGGCAATAAAATTCGGTTCCTTTATAAAAAACCAAAAACAGAAGAGTTTTTAAGCATACCTTTTTTTTTGACCGATCGTTCCTATGGCAGCTATATGATATAGTATAGACACAGCGCCTTAATACCTTAAAAAAAATCTGAATGCCGAATTTAGTTCAAATATCTTTACAAACAAAACACATCGAATATTGTATAAAAAACGTATTTTTGGACCGATTACTCCTATGGGAGCTATATGATATAGTCAACCGATTTAAATAAAATTTGGTTCAATGCTTAAGATCTACAAGACCTACAAACTTACAAGCGACAAATTTAATTCCCATATCTTTACAAACAAACGAAACACAACAAATTTTATTCAAAAACCGATTTGTGGAAGATTGGCCCTGTGGAAGCTATATGATATAGTCAACCGATTTTGTTCAAATTCGGCACTTTGCTTAAGTGAGTTAAAGAGTTAAAACTCCAAATCTGGTTATGATATATTTATTAAAAAACGTAATATAGCGAATTTTTTAAAAAAAAATGATATTTTGGCCGATCGGTCCTATGGGAGCTATATGACATAGTCAACCGATTTTGATCAATTAAAAGTTTAAAGTTAAAGTAAAGGTAAAGTTTGGTTTCTGTAGCTCTTCTAGTCTCCGAGATCTAGGCGTTCATACGGACGGAGTCTGTCACGCCTCCTTCTGACCGTTACATACATTGCACAAATTTAGTATGCCCTTTGTACCTATAGGTACAGGGTATAAATAGGCTGTCGGACTTACCCCATATTTGAAAATTAAAAAATTTAACTTTTCTCAAAAAATAACAAGATTCAAAATTTTCTGAAGAAATCAATAGTTCTAGAAAGTTGCAGCAAAGCGTTAGCATTAAAGTAGTATATCGGACGAGTTGATCCAAAACCAATTAGTAGGTCGGAATTACCTCACCTTACCCTACATTTGATCGTATATGTAAAGGACTAATCCAAAACCAATTTTTTTTGCCGGATTTAACCCACCTTACACCACCCTTGATCGTATATGTTAAGTATATAAGATGGCACAAAGATTTTTGCTTTACTAGAAACGAATACATAATTTTTTAGATTCTAGAAGGGAATACAAAATCGAGCAAAAATTAATCTTTTGAGTAGGTTTGCTTATTGCCGAAAAGGAAGAACTTGCGAGTGAAATGCAAACATTTTATTGTCGCATGAAAGATAAAAGTTGGATTGTAAACAAATTTGCTCCTTGATCCTAAATCTACGTAAACTAAAACAACTTACCTGTTGAGTGTTTGCGCAACTTTGCAACGCCGAAAATCAACATACAGCGTGAATACCCTCAAATGATAATTCTTTTAATTAAGGTAGAAATTTATTTATATATCCAGATTTTATATTCCAAAATGTCAAATTTGGTGGAGACAGTTTGAAGAATCATAGAGAGATATCCAAAACCGTAATATAGCAATCCATGCAAATTAAATTCGGCATTAATTTTGTTGATATTGCATGATAAATTACGGAGTTATGGCTAAAACCAAAACAAGATTTATTTTTGTGGCATCGTTATCATATCAATCAATCCAATGCTATTGGTCTCCGTAGTGGTCTCCAAGTTAGCATTGTTGCAAGCTTTGCCAAAGTTATTCAATTTGTTAGCCACGTCATTGACTCGACAACATTGCATCAGACCAAAGCCAATATAGTCCTGTGTCATACTAAACACACTTTCGCGTAGCCAAGGAATCTCATTGCACATGCTTATGCATAACTTTACTGTATCCTCAGTTCTTGCCTGTTCGAAATTTAATAAGTATCGATTAATTATTGTTATCGATAAAATGTTAAAACCTAACTGACTTACCAGAGGGGAATTATGTGCCACAAGAACAAACTCCTCGCGCTCTCCCGAACTGTTCGCAGTTAAGGAACGTACATGTGCCCAAATATACTCCGGCACGGACAATCTGCTGCCATTGACTTCAATGTTCATTTTAATCGAACTTGTAATGTTATGTAATTGCAGATTTGGTAATGCCAAAGAACCCGATACGCCAACCCGTACATCATACTTTTGTTCATTTATAAGATCATTTGTAGATGTCCTTAAAGCATTTAGCCAGAGCCTCCAGTTACCAATGCGCAGCGTGCGCAGCCAAACGATATTAAGCAGGTGCTCAAAGTCTAATAAATCCTTAGCCATAATCTCATCCTGGATTAAGCTGGCATACTCAAAAGTATCAGAAGAAATGATCTGCATAAGTTGCTTTTCCTGTTTGAAAGCATTATTAACCTGAGTTGGGCTGAAATTAAAAGATTGTTATTTCATAATTATATTATTATTATATTGCTTGCACTTACCTGGGTGTGCGTAAAACGCTCTGCGAAGAATTGACTTGGATGTCTAGAGCTAGTCCACTCAGCTGACCAATTTGTGGCTATGTCATGAGTTTAAGATATAAAAATTTGCTTGAGAGTAATGGATCTTGTTCTTACCTCTTGGAAAAGCTGGTTGTTTGGTAGATAAGCCGTATATGCAACATCTTTCAATTGTAGATTATCAAAATCGTAGCACATGGCAATTAGTCTTCTTGAACCTTTTGCTCCTTTGGTACCCACCAAGAGGGTCATATAGTCCTCACAATCTGGTAGACTGATGCGACTCTCATATAACATATTCTTTTCGTTACCCAAGCATTCCACGATTTCTATTCGCGAGCCGCCATCGTAGAAATAAATACCGTTATAGTTATAGTTGTAGCGTTTACATTGCAAAGTTATTGTGGTCCTTGAGCTAAATTAGAAAAATTAAATATTTTTTCAACATAAAAATACAGAGTAAATATTTAAAAAAAAAACAGTCAAAATGGCGTACGTAAAATCGGGCGCGAACGACTTTGGGATACCCTGTACCACTAGCTTGCAATAAAATCCGGTTCCTTCAAAAAAACCAAAAACAGAAGAATTTTTAAGCAAAAAAATTTTTTTTTGATCAATCATTCCTATGGGAGCTATATGATATAGTCAACCGATTTCAATAAAATTTGACACAGTGATTAAATACCTTAAAAAAGATCTGAATGCTGAATTTAGTTCAAATATCTTTACAAGCAAATGAAACACATCGGCTTTTGTATAAAAAACGTTTTTTTGGACCCATTGGTCCTATTGGAGCTATATGATATAGTCAACTGATTTGGATTAAATTTAGTACAGCGCTTAGGATATATAAAAAACTCACAAATATTAAATTTGGTTCTAATATCTCAATAAACAAACGAAACACAACAAATTTAGTTAAAAAATCGATTTTTTGGAAGATCGGCCCTATGGAGCTATATGATATAGTCAACCGATTTTGTTCAAATTTGGCACATTGCTTAAGTGCTCTAAAAAATTTCCAAACGCCAAATCTAGTTACGATGTCTTTATTAAAAAACAAAATATAGCGAATTTTGATTTAAAAAAGTTATTTTGGCCGATCGGTCCTATGGGAGCTATATGATATAGTCAACCGATTTTGATGAAATTTGGTACACTACTTGGGAACCATAACAATTTTCAAATACCAAATTTGGTTACGATATCTTCATGAACAAAAAAATTATCCATCTAAAACCTTTTTTTTTGTCGAGGTCGTCTAAAATACCCATATGGAAGCTATATAATTTATCCCCGATATCAAAAAAATGAAAAAAACTTGTCTGCTATGGAATAATATGGGATCTAATGTGAAAGTTTGGTTACTCTAGCTCTTACCATCTCTGAGATCTAGGCGTTCAAACGGACAGACGGACATGGGTATATCGACTTCTCTATTCACCCTGATCATATTTTAGGTAACTTTTGGGTATCTCCGACGTCTCCTTCTATATGTTACATACATTTTCGGCTTGCACAAACTTAATATACCCTTGGTACCATACGGAACAGGGTATAAAAATAGGCAATTTTTCCTATAATCTCATAGTGGAGATTATATGTACTAATACGGAACGCTTAGACCGTTTAGTCTAAATTCCAAAAGTTTCCGTATTGTTTGGATATCTGCTCTAGTTTAAAAAAAGGCCTGAAATATTTAACAGAATCTGGATACTTTTAGAGTTATTTGCGCTCTATACATCATGAATACCAGAATGATGTTCGTCCGTTTCGAAAAAGTCGATTTGAGGTGAATTCGGAAGTCGAAATGAGCAAAATTAATATCTTGATTTAAACTTTTTTTGTGTCAAAATGGCAGAAATCTACGTAAAAGCGAAAGAAATCCTCGTAAGCCGGTTTAAAGTTCTGATGATTTGTTGGAACCGCTGAAGGCAGTGGAAATCGACAAAAGAAGTGTTTTTTTAAAAGATTTTCCTCTTTTCCTCACGAATTTCGAATCTTTTGCTAATTTTCGAAACTAATTAAATTCCCTAAACAAGATTACTTTTAATTTAAATTTGACTTCAAAAAAATTCTTCAAATTCACCATAAGTACAGATAAATATGTTTAGTAAGGATAGAGACAAGTCCTCTAGTTTCCTCTTCACACTAGTATACTTTAATTTCTTCTTTCGTCTTAGACTGGGCATTCTCATTCTTCTGGTATTACAAACCTGTCATGCTTAAATCCACTGGCGCAATAGAATGTGGCCTCGTCACCTTTTTCATAAGTCAATGCGGCATCCGCAATTATTTGTTTTGAGCCAAATTCAAAGATCTGCTGCGGTTTTCGAAAATCAAGATTGCAATTCGTTGAAATAGCGAGGCTGATTAGCCCGAAGATTGTCAGCCCAATAAATACGGAGCGTAATAATTTCATGTTAACCGGACACTGCTTAATAAACAACTGATACATGCTGATCGGTTATTGGGCTTTTATAGAAGTTGCTTATCATTTATATGTATATGTATATACTAGGTACATACATCTACAATTTCATAAGATCATTATTTCGAGTTGTTCTGTATAAATGTATAAAATATGCAGTTAGTGTAACTGTACACTGACAGTTATCATGAAAAAAATATAGTGTTACTGTTTATTCTTTTCGCTGTTCTTCGTAAATGATTCTCTTGGCGCTTATCGAATTCGTCACTTATTTTTAGACTGTTCCCAAAGTTTTGATAAGTTTAAAAGGAAACGTGAAGCTTATATCCGAATTATTAAAACAGCAGAAAACGATTAAGTACTTGGCGCAAAGACCGACAAAGCTGAAAGAATACAATTTTGCCAAAATATGCATCGAATGAACTAGTTCATCTCTGGCAATCGGTTATATAATATGTTGTTAGCTCATTTTTTTAAATCATGGCTTAGTGCTTCAATTTTTCTTGAATTTAATAGATTTTCAACAGGTACATATGTAAAATTGTAGTTTAGTCAATGTTTTGTACATTTTGTGTATTTTTGTGTGATTGTGTCGTGTTTAGTTCATATGTACTTTTACCCAACCTTAAAAAATATAGTTCTTTTGCGTTTAATAGTACTTTTGTAGTGCGCAAGGATACTTAAGGTTGTAAATACGAAATTATTAACCAAAATATGCTAAATCTTATAAAACTATTCGTTTTTGCTACTTTTTGCTACTTCTTGAAAAAACTGCTTTATTCCAGAACAATATGTGTGTGCGTATGCAGAGCTGATTGACATTTGGAACATCAAGAATTGCTATGGGAACACAGTTTAACAGCACATAATTTTAAAAATTTTCGAGCAAAAATATAAATGGGGAATATAATGCTTTAATAGATCAAAAAGTTAGGAGTTTTCTTAGACATTAGTAAACAATTGCCGATTCTCGAAAAAAAAACGTTGAAATTTTCACACTTTGAAGTCATTTTTATATAACATTTTGTTAAAACACCTTTACTTTTTTACATTTAATATTAAAGAAATTTTAATTCCGAGTAAGAAAAGTTATGGTTTATTAAAATCGGTTAATGAATGTTTAAGTTACGACGCTTGTTTACAACAAGGAAATTAAAATTCCATCGACAAAAAAAAAGTTTTAGATGGATAATTCGTTTGTTCATGAAGATATCGTAACCAAATTTGGTATAATGCTTAAGAACTATAAAAAACTTACAAGTGCCAAATGTGGTCGCAATATTTTAAAAAACAAACGAAATACAGCAAATTTTGTTAAAAAATCGATTTTTTGGAAGACAATTACTATGGGAGCTACATGGTATAGTCAACCGATTTTGTTCAAATTTAGCCTTTTGAAATTTTTTAGAGCACTTAAGCAATGTGCCAAATTTCAACGAAAATCGGTTGACTATATCATATAGCTCCCATAGTAATTGTCTTCCAAAAAATCGATTTTTTAACAAAATTTGCTGTATTTCGTTTGTTTTTTAAAATATTGCGACCAAATTTGGCACTTGTAAGTTTTTTATAGTTCTTAAGCATTATACCAAATTTGGTTACGATATCTTCATAAACAAACGAATTATCCATCTAAAACCTTTTTTTTTTGTCGATGAAAGTTTAATTTTCTTGTTTACAATAAGCGTCGTAACTTAAGCATTTATCGACCGATTTTAATAAACCATGACTTTTCTTACTCGGAATTAATATTTATTTAAGATTAAATGTAAAAAAGTAAAGGTGTTTTAACAAAATGTTATATAAAAATGACTTCAAAGTGTGAAAAACGAAAAAAAAAGTGTAAATCTTAGATATCTTTTAGAAAAATCGCGTAGTTGCTTTGTATGAAGTATAAACAAATGTATATCATCTTAAAGCTTGAATCTTCTTCTTTCCAAAACCGTAAAGCAATCGAAAATCGGTTGAAAAATGGCGACGTTGTGATAGTGGGAGTGATCGCAGTACCCGAAAAACGGTTTTTAAGCGATAACTTCCGATTTTGGGGGTGTTAGACAATTTTGAAAATCACTATCGTGATCTACTCGTCAAGACCTACAACGTACACTAGGTCACTTGAAAAGTTCTTTGATTTTTTTCAATTCTGTAGGACAGTGTAATTAGCTTTTGCTCACGTACCGGTTCAATGTTCAATGAACAAATTATTAATTATGTACGGACAGCTAATGCCAAAATTATGATTATGATTATGATCAAATTTGGTACATTTTATTACGAATTTGGTTACGATATCTTTAAAAAACTTAAACTTATATACAGTGCATTATATGGCATCTTAAAGTTGAATGTTTGATTGCTCTATATCTAATCAGCTCTAAGATCTAAGTGGACAGACTGATGGATATATCGTTATCGCTAGTCATACTGACTATGCTTTCGGTCATTTTATTGTACCAACAGGGTATAAAATTATATTTAAAAGTCAAGTGTTTCGATTATATTTATGCTGATAATCATGGGTCATAAAAATGTTATGTAAATAATATTACATTGTATTTCTTTAAACTGAATATTTAAAACTGCTGACGAATAACTAATTACTCATTATTCAATGATTGGTTATCAAGGACCTATAGAGGTGAAATTCTCGTTTTTTTTTTTTGAATAACATAAGAACTAGTGAGAGGTTATAAAGGGTTTTTCAATAAGAGCACTACAAAAGTTTTTTTTAAATAAAACAAAAACGGTTTTGGATATCAATGAAATTCTTTTTTCCAGTGAGAGAACATTTGATCCATTATGTATGAAACTCAATTTCTTTTGCATGGCCACCACGGGCACGCTTCCAGAAGTCCAGACGCTGAACTCAATTTTCGACGGTTTTCAAGCATAAATCAGCCGATACTGCTGCAATTTCACGTTCGATATTGGTACGAAGTTCATCAATCGTCGCTGGCTTGTTGGCATAGACCATAGACTTGAAGTAGCCCCTCGGGAAATAGTCTAAAGGCGTCAAATCGCACGACCGAAGCGGCCAATTGACTGGGCCATTTCGTGAGATAACACGTTCACCAAACTTGGTTTTCAAAAAATCGATTGTGACATTCGCTGTGTGGCTTGTGGCGCCGTCCTGTTCAAACCACATATTGTCTAAGTCCATATCATTCAATTCGGGACAAAAATATTCGGTTATCATTGAGCGGCAGCGATTCCCATACACAGTAACGTGCCGGTCTTGATCCATCACTGAAGAAGTACGGCCCAATGACGCCGGTCCATAAACCGCACCAAACCGTAATTTTTTCGAGATGCAATGGTGACTCATGGAGTACGTGTGGATTGCTGCCTGACCAATAACGCCATTCAGCCAGAAATTAGCCTCATCGCTGAGGATGATTTTTCGACGAAAATCCGAATAATTTTCAAGTTGTTGCTCAGCCCAATTGACGAACATACGACGCTTCTGTTGGTCAAGCGGTTTCAGTTTTTGTGTCAATTTGATCTTGTAAGGATGCAGGCCAAGATCTTTTCACAAAATTCGTCACAACAACGTTACAGAGATGACCAAAGCTTGAGAACGACGTGTGAGAGATTGATTTGGGTCTTCCTCAATTGATGCGCTAGAGGCAGCAAAATTTTCACGACACTACGGGCACTGTTTAGTCTCACTGACACGGGAACATTTCGTTCTGTGCCTGTGGATTCAAATTTTTCCACTAGACGCTCAATTGTTAATCTGGCAGGACAATTATGACGACCATAAATTGGACGAAGCGCTCTTAAAGTTGGGGCCACTGACGTATTTCGGTAGTAAATTTTAATAATTTCAACTCGTTGTTGGATCGTATATCTTTTCATGATGAAATAGCAAACCTTACTGAAGAGAAATGTCAAGAAAGCGGGAAAAAATATGGCGTCGTTTGCTGTCCCTACGTTGTAACGTCCCTATTGAAAACGCCGATACTTTTAAGTACAGGTTATAAAAAGTAAATTTAACTTGCAGCATTTTCATGGGATTAATTTACAAAACTATATATATATTATATATAGACGAAAGGACGACGCTACGCTACGATTGACGAGATAAAGACGGCATCGAAGAAGCAGCTGAGCAAGAAAAAAAAAATTTATTTTTTAAAGTGCTTTGAAGGTTGTAAAAACCGTTGGCACAAGTGTATCTTGTGGGGATTACTTTGAAGGGGACAAAATAGATATTGATGAATAAATAAATAATTTTTGAAAAAACACAAAATTCGCAATACTTTTTGAACACACCTCGTACATATTAATAAGGGGTTCTGGTTTCTGCGCGCATTCTTTAAGTATTTATATGTATCTAAAATTGTTCATAGTTGTGTTGGTTTCGGTGATTTTTTTTTTTAATGATTGCCAATAAAAATTTAAGCCCTTCAAGAAAAGCCTCTTGATGGCTAATTACATAGGCGAAACGAGAGTTGTCCTTGTTGGAGCCACATTGCTTCTTCTACAATTTGATAATAAAAAAATCACTGGTTATTATGGCTATAGCAATGAAAAATAATGCTTTGAGTATATAATGGTCTCTCTTATTAGCATACCCACCAATTGAAAAAAAATGGCGGACGTAAAGTCGGGCGCGGACGACTTTAGGATACCCTGTACCACTAGCTTGTAATAAAGTCCGATTTCTTCACAAAAAACCAAAAACAGAAGAATTTTTAAGCAAAAAATTTGTTTTTGACCGATCGTTCCTATGGGAGCTATATGATATAGTCAACCGATTTCAATAAAATTTGACACAGTGCTTAAATACCTTAAAAAAGATATGAATGCCAAATTTATTTCAAATATCTTTACAAACAAACAAAACACATCGAATTTTGTATAAAAAACGTGTTTTTGGACCGATTGGTCCTATGGGAGCTATACGATCTAGTCAAACGATTTGGATTAAATTTAGTACAGTGCTTAGGAACTATAAAATACTCACGAATGCCAAATTTGGTCCCAATATCTTAACAAACAAACGAAACACAACAAATTTTGTTAAAAAATCGATTTTTTGGAAGATCGGACCTATGGGAGCTATATGATATAGTCAACCGATTTTGTTCAAATTTGGCACATTGCTTAAGTGGTCTAAAAAATTTCCAAACGCCAAATCTGGTTACGATATCTTTATTAAAAAACGAAATATACCGAATTTTTCTTTACAAAAGTTATTTTGGCCGATCGGTCCTATGGGAGCTATATGATATAGTCAACCGATTTTGATCAAATTTGGTACAGTGATTGGGAACTATAAAAAACTTTCGAATACCAAATTTCGTTACGATATCTTCATAAACAAACGAATTATTCATCTAAAACGCTTTTTTTTTGTCGAGGTCGTCTCAAACACCCCCATGGGAGCTATATAATTTATCCCCGATATCAAAAAAATAAAATAAACTTGCCTCCTATGGAATAATATGGGATCTAATGTGAAAGTTTGGTAACTCTAGCTCTTACCATCTCTGAGATCTTGGCGTTCACACGGACGGACAGACGGACAGACGGACAGACGGACATGGGTATATCGACTTCTCTATTCACCCTGATCATATATTAGGTAACTTTGGGGTGTCTCCGACGTCTCCTTCTATATGTTACATACATTTTCGGCTTGCACAAACTTAATATACCCTTGGACCATACGGTACAGGGTATAAAAATTATACTTTTTAAAAATTGTCGAAAATTACACTATTTTCGACTTTGATTGCTTATAATTTTTTTGTAACTTACTTTAACACAACGCATACCTATCGATCTAATCATCTTTCATGTCGATACAAAATTTTGTTCACAAGAAAAACATGTTTTTTCGAAAATATCCCAAAAACGGCACTTAAAAATAAAAATATTGGCATTTTCGTGTTTCTCGCTCTTTGCTTAAATCATTACAAAATTAAAATTTTCCCTTTCATGCATTATTGAGCTATTTTATTTTATAAAACTATAATTAAAATATAATATAAGATATACCGTGCAGGCATGGTGTTTGAAATTTATGTATATATTCTAAATAAGTATGAACAAATTTGAAAAATTTGTAAATTTTTGTAATTTTACAACACCGAGAAATTAAATTAAAATATTATACAATATTGTTAAAACTTATAAAACACTAGGCCAACAAATAACGAGTACTTCGACAAATAATTAGCTTTTGCTCACGTACCGGTTCAATGTTCAATGAACAAATTATTAATTATGTACGGAATGCTAATGCCAAAATTATGATTATGATTATGATCAAATTTGGTACATTTTATTACGAATTTGGTTACGATATCTTTAAAAAACTTAAACTTATATACAGTGCATTATATGGCATCTTAAAGTTGAATGTTTGATTGCTCTATATCTAATCATCTCTAAGATCTAAGTGAACAGACTGATGGATATATCGTTATCGCTAGTCATCCTGACTATGCTTTCGGTCATTTTATTGTACCAACAGGGTATAAAATTATAAAAGTCAAGTGTTTCGATTATATTTATGCTGATAATCATGGGTCATAAAAATGTTATGTAAATAATATTACATTGTATTGCTTTGAATCAAATATTTAAAACTGCTGACGAATAACTAATTACTCATTATTCACTGATTGGTTATCAAGGACCTATAGAGGTGAAATTCTCGGTTTTTTTTTGCATAACATAAGCACAAGTTCTTACTACATATTTGTACTTACTTACTGTATATTTTTAGTTTTGAGGTAAAAAGACTTTTAATTTAACTTTAAGCATTTCTTTAAGATTAATTTACAATGCATTATTATAATGCCTCCTGCGCACATGCGTTATGTATTAAAATCTATGTTAGATTTCTCATAGTTGTTCCCAAGTTTGTGACTTTTTTTTCAAATTATTGCCCCTGCCTGAAATTTATTTTTCTAGAGGGAACCACATCAATTCTTCCAAAATTTCAGCACCAAAAAAAATATCAATCGCAAAAAAGTTAAAATTATCATTCAACGACTAATATCTGCCTGTACTTATCTTATGTAAATATATTTTTCGATAATTTTCCAACACTAGTACGAACATGTTAGATCGGCTAAATTCTGGGACACAACTCGCAGCTGAAATTGATAATTCTTCTGCACGATCTAAACATTTTGGTACAAAAGCTATGCTGTTACGTTGTCTTAACCGATTTCATAACCCTTCCTTGTACCTTGCTCACGGGTTGACACTTTGTGCCTATGCGTGACTCCGCTCAATGTGTACTTCGATACCTTGCTATCTTTATACCCTAATATATCGAAAATTAAATACTTCGCCAGGACAAATCAAATACAACCACTTTAGACCTTTTTTTTTTTGGCTCTTGCACAATGGCAAACGCCTAATTGAATTTTAGAACGTAGAGAAGAATGGCTAAAAAGAAACACTTGAAATCTTTTTGATGGCTCGTTTTTTTTCTTTGCAAACTAAGACAAGACCAGGAACTGCAATAATGCCAACAACAACGAGGACAATCAAAGCATACAATAGCCAAAGGATGCTGTACGCCCTCTAAATGAAAAGGAAGCAATAAAATAATTTTTTTGAAGAAAACAAAAAAAAAATAATAGCAAAATATTTGTAGCGCTTCCGGGCGTTGCTGCAATTGTGACCCAGGCTAGGCAGGAAGCTGCCTGCAAGTGAGTAAAATAAATGCCTGCCTGCAGAGACTCCAATGGAGACAGTCGTTGTCCTTGGCAAAGCAATTTCCAGCGCGCACACAAAGGACTAGACCAGACTAAAACCCAGCAACAAACATTAAAACAAACTATAAAATGCAATCGATCTAAACGATATAAACCGGAAAAGAGAAATGTGGCATTGTAATATAATGGAAATGGTTTTTCTTCTTTTTTTGCAACTTACTAAGAAACTTGGAAAAAAGAAGAAGAAGAAGCAGTTTTAGTAGCTGACACAGTCTACAGTTCAACTGAAAAACTGTGATATTGATAAATGTAATATTAATGGCAAAACATTGGAGGAGTTTAAAAGTTACTCAGTTCTTTGGTCCTTGTGTGCTATTCTATTTTTTTTTTTTTTCAGAATTTTGCCATTTTAATGCTGAAAAATGCTCTGGTTTTCTGCGCGGTTTAATGTTTAATCAATCATATCACATGTGCATTATGTGAGTGAAAAAGGACATATTGAATAAGAGAATAATGGCAAATGGGAATGAAAAACAAAGCAAAAATCTTTTAAGTGTCAGTGGCAGTTGAATTTGGTTTTGTTTTCTCTGTAGAAGAAGGATTTTTGTAATTAATGATCTGCTAAAGTTTAGTTTTTTGTGGCTTCTAGTGGCATAACTGAGGGTTTAAACTTTAAAGTGAAACAGTACCGGACAAAAATATCCGTACACTTAGTTTTGGCTGCATTCGTGAACTTTGAATAGGCGTTAGCGTGGTAAATTAGCTTATATCGGTTTGAAATTTTTTTATTGTATATATTATTTGTTTTACTTTTATCGGCCGAGAGGTTTTTTCTCTAAAAAATTTCTGTAAAAAAAGATAAACTGAGTCAAAAATTATTGATCAGCTTAGGGTAGCCAAAAAGGTTATTAATTTTTTTTTTAAGGTACTTAAAATTAAAAGTAAATTGTTTTAATTTAGTACGATATTTAATACACTTAAATTATAACTTTTAATATTTTGTTGGTCCTTCATTATTTTTTATGACCGATTTTATGCGCGTTGGCATTGAATCAACCAAAATTTGGATTGTTTCAATGGTAATGTTCTTGTACCACACATGTTCCACAATGAAATCCAGCTTTTTTATGGTTTTGGGCTTCACCTTCGTTATATTAATCTTTAAAATATGCCTGTGATTCTCAATCGAATTTAAATCCAGACTATTGCCTGCCCAGTCCAACGTTGGTATGCCCACCTTCTTCAAATAACTAAATTTTCTGCGTTTACAGTTCCATCAAGTAGGGCCGGATCACCAACTCCATAGTAGGAAAAACATCCCCAGACCATGCGGGATCCCCCTTGCATTACAGTTCGTCTTAGGCACTCGTCTTTAAACCGCTCTCCAACTTTACGGCGTACGTGGGTCATCCCATATGAACCAAAATGGTTTATTTTGGATTCATCAGAAAATATGACGTTTCTCCAATCATTTAAGGTCCAAGACTCGTAGATTTTAGCCCATTGTAGCCTTTTTTGACGCATTTTTAAGGTTAAGACCGGTTTTTTTGCTGCCCCGCGAGCATTAAGTCCTTCCTCCACGAGGCGTCTATATAGACTAATAACAGTCTATTAAAATGACGTAAGAGTTTAGCAGTTTATGGCGGCCATATTGTTTCTTCTGCGGCTAATTTGACAGTTATTGTAACCTATTTAGTTTTCGTATTAGGCAGAAGCCACGTAGCATCCGTATGATGTACCTCAGAGTTGGAAAATCTTTAAAGAAAAGTTGATTAATATCTTTACACTTCAAAAGTTAGGATAATGGTGACTTAACAAGGTCATTCAAAGGTCGATGCATTCAATGACGACAATGGACAGCTCTGTTTTTTCTACGTTTTCTGTAGAATATTCTTGGGAAGCAAATTGCAAAATGCCTAAAAAATAACACAGACTCACAAAAAAAGTGACGTGAATTTTTCAAGGTTGACTACAAGATATGGATATTGTGCAGCCAAATAAGCATACATGGTTAAAAGAAATCCTAACACTTAAAGAATGCTGAGATACTCTACAAAAGACCCCATATAATTTTTCTTACGATTTTTGGGATAGCCAAAAACTTCAAATACCACGTTTAATAGTGATTTTTGAGGTTATGTTGGTATACTAATGTGCTGGAATTTTTTAAGATTACGGAATCAGCGTGCCTCATAAATATTAAGTAAGCATAATCTAAGGCTCTTTGCTCTACTTGAAGTCAAGGATAGCAGAAGAGCTGATCTGACTGTTTTCCGTATCTAGAGATCAGAACAAGTTTTCTTTTTTTTTTGTTTTATCGCTGAACTCAAATCCTTGCTCTAAAAGCCCACAGCATGTCAGGGCTTTGAAATAACACAAAAATACGTGTTTTGGAAGTTATAGAAAAAACCTGAAGTGCTGGGGCGCTTTGAAATTGGTTTCGGATTCAGGAATTCCAGTTAGTGTTAAACCTTGACCAAGTCTCTTCTGCGGATTCGAAATGTTTTAGAAAACATATGCTCTGTTCCCAAATCACGACACTTTTTTTTTTGTGTGGCTATGTCATAAATTAAAGAACTTCTAAATTGTTCAAGGTAAAAAAATTGGCTTAGTTATCTTTCTATCTGGCGCTGTATTCTAATAAAAACTTTGGAGCCTTATTTTCAAAATTACACAACAGTGTTGAAAATAATTAAGACTTTCTTACATTGCGACTGGTTAATTAAGTTAATCCTTTCAGGATTAAATCTAAATGAGGCGACTTACAAAACATTTGACCTCAGAATTATCTTACTATAGACACAGAAAAGGATTTAAGCGGCATCCTAGTTGCTGTCACAGAAATTATTCCTACAGGACTTTAAAAGATTGCTGACACAAAACTAAGCAACTTTGGTTTAGAAAGATTTTCTTATTTATTACTAGTGAGCCCGGCAGACGTTGTCCTGCTCAAACTTTTTGAATACTCTTTAAGTAAATAAACATCGTTAGATTCTCTAGTTAGCTTATCTGGAAAAATATAAGATTTTTAGATTAGTTTGCAGCTCACTTCAATTAAGTCTAATTTCACGCTTCACGGGTCTGTCTTAACCGAATTCTTCCACGTTTATTGCGATCTTCACGTTCCTGGGCAGTACGATTAGATTGATAATTAAGTTGATTCGTTGCATTTCTTGCAATTGCAATACATCAAGCATTGATCGATTAGGAGACGGCATTCCCAATTGTCCTAGTGCTTTATTATCGATCGCCAAGATAGATCTTCACTACGAAGTAAAGCTTCATTGTAAACTTCCGGCGTAAACTCCATCACTGGCTTACGTTTTGCTTGAAGTACTCCAAACAAAATATCTTCTGATAAATAATCTTGAAATTTTAGCCACAATTCAGGCGGATTTGTTGAAAAACATGTTGCCAAAATAATCGCAAATAGAAAACGTATTTGATATGGATGCGCAGTAATAGCAGCATCTGCTAAAGTTTGATCCCAGTAAATCATTTTCGAACAAAATCAATTTTTGACGTGCCTCTCGATACGTTGCGCACATTACGCCATTCACTGTTCTCAATGATTGAAACGATGATGGATCTCGAACTTGATTATCAGTTTTTGTATAGTATATAGCAATATACACATAAACCGATATTTACAAAATGTGTATATCTCACGAACCAATACACATAAACACATCACAGTAGGTTAAAAACCTCCGTTTTAACAACCTCTAACACTCGCAAAAATCAGATTTGAAATTCATCAACGCGTTCATGAGAACATCCGTAACACGTAAAACATAAGTTTCGTTTATCTATAGATTTTATATTTCTTAACCGTTTCAGAAACAAATTAAAATTGGGTGACTTACAAAATACAATATTTGACATCAGAATAATCTTACTATAGCCATAAATATATAAAGAATAAAATTTACGGTCCTGGGTGTTTTTTTTTACTGATAACCCAGCTAGATCCTTTAGTATGCAAATTATTGGGATCCTATTGCCTACTTTTACAGAACTCAACGTAATAATATACAATTATTATCCCAATTTCAATTAAAATTTAAAAAATTTTTACCACCATTTCCAAAATATGCCCATTCATTGCTTTTGTTCACAAGCGAATGCAGCACAATGATCCTACAGTCCTTCAAACTCGTATGCACCGCCTTAATCCTTTAGCAACTAAACCAGTCTGCTGTCAATCATGCATCAAAGGACACCTACAAATCTCACATTTTGAGAAGCCAATTTGTGAAGCAATTAATCAAATTAAACAAGGCCATTCGATACGCAGGATAAATGGTTAACCTTCAAGTTAATTGAAATTTTGCGGTCAAAAACCACAAAAGAGCAACTGCGGCCTGTGAGGAGGGGGAACAGCTGCACTTTAAAACTGTGAAATGGAAAAACTCAACAAGGAAAAGTGCGAAAATTGCAAACATCGAAAGGATCAGGAACACAAGGATATGCATAGACTGCAGCCTGACGCCGGTTCCGACAATTACGCAGACGATTAGGCACGTCGCTAGAAATCCAGGCAAACTCCCTAGCTTGTGTCCTTGCTCCTAGAATTTTTTGTTTTTTTTTTTTGTGCGCACAAGTTTTATCAGCTGTGGAACAGTTGCCATTGATGTGGCACCACTGTAATGGCCCAGAAGGCCGTTAAATGCATAGATAGGAAAAGCAGCAAAGCCAGCAACTCCTTGTGCGAACAATGGGCAATGAAAACTTAGGGAACCATGCTCCGCTGCGCTCATCCTGGCCGCCCCCTTTGGCAACGTTTAAAGAAAAACAATTGCGAAAATTGCTTTACAACTGATTAAACATTGAGCGGAACGACAACCCACGCACGGCACGTTTAAATTTGGGTTAAATAGATTATATGAACTGGAAGTGTTATGAAATGATGCGGTTCTCGATATATAAAACAGCTCCTTCATTTTTCTTGTTGCTGCTTGGGATGGCTTTTCCTTTTGCTTCTTTTTGCTTAGCACGTCGTTGCCTTGTTAGCAACCTCAGCTGCTTTTTCACGCTTCAAGAGTGTCAGTTAATGGGGTTTCCAGTTCGATTTGGTTTGCTCGGTTTGGCCATAAATGTTAGCCACACGTTAGAAAGCAATTGGAGCAGCAATTGGTTTTCTGTCTGTGTCTGCTTGCTTGTTTTTGTATTTATGAACGTGTCCATGGTGTCCATTCAGTGCACTGTGTGAAAATTGAGCTAGTCCTGGCCATGTTGTACACACTGCGGTTGGGCACACGGACACTTGTTTGGGTTTTCATCTTTTTAGGGGCTTTATTATGTTGACGTTGTTAGAGACTTGTTTGATAGTTCTGGGCTAAGCAATAACCAAACTTATGATTGACTCTGACTTTCAATGGTGTAATTGATAAATCGTTCAATGATTTATTGCTAGAGGAGGTGTCTTTTTATTGATCAAATATTTGGCTGCTTATTTATATACACTGAAACCTATAATCAAAGCACTAGACGACAGGGGAGACTTTATCCTGTCCGAAGGTGCCTGCTATTAGCGAGCTTAGGCAAGGTTCTTTTATTCTGAACGTTTAAGTACAAGGGCATATTAAGGTGGAAGCAGAAGGAGACTTTGGACACCCCCAAATTAACCTAAAATTTAATCAGGATGACTGTCTGCCTGTTCACCACATACATCCTCTAATACCATTAGGGACCTTACCGAAACTATGTGACCCTATTTTTAAAAATTTTGAAACCCCTCCGTGCCCAAACGTAGCTATCCTCGCACTCGTCTTGTCGCGTAGTCGTTAAAAAGATTTAAAAATTTGAAAATTTTTTAAAACAATAATTAAATAAAAAAAATGACGTACGTAAGGTCGGGCGCGGATGACTTTGGGATATCCGGTTCCTTCACAAAAAACCAAAAACAGAAGAATTTTTAGCAAACAATTTTTTTTTTTACCATTCGTTCCTATGGGAGCTATATGATATAGTCAACCGATTTCAATAAAATTTGACACAGTGCTTAAATACCTTAAAAAAGATCTGAATTCTGACTTCAGTTACAATATCTTTACAAACAAATGAAACCCAACGGATTTAGTATAAAAAAGTGTTTTTGGACCGATTGGTCCTATTGGAGCTATATGATATAGTCAACCGATTTGGATTAAATTTAGTACAGTGCTTAGGAACTATAAAAAACTCAAGAATATCAAATTTGGTCCCAATATCTCAACAAACAAACGAAACACAACAAATTTTGTTCAAAATCGATTTTTTGGAAGATCGGTCCTATGGGAGCTATATGATATAGTCAACCGATTTTGTTCAAATTTGGCACATTTCCAAACGCCAAATCTGGTTACGATATCTTTATTAAAAAACGAAATATATCGAATTTTTCTTTAAAAAAGTTATTTTGGCCGATCGGTCCTATGGGAGCTATATGATATAGTCAACCGATTTCGATCAAATTTGGTACAGTGATTGGGAACTATAAAAAATACCAAATTTGGTTACGATATCTTCATGAACAAACGAATTATCCAACTAAAACCATTTTTTTTGTCGAGGTCGTCTCAAACACCCATATGGGAACTATATAATTTATACCCGATATCAAAAAAATAAAATAATCTTGTCTCCTATGGAATAATATGGGATCTAATGTGAAAGTTTGGTTACACTAGCTTTTACCATCTCTGAGATCTAGGCGTTCAAACGGACAGACAGACGGACATGGGTATATCGTCTTCTCTAGTCACCCTGATCATATTTTAGGTAACTTTGGTGTGTCTCCGACGACTCCTTTTATATGTTACATACATTTTCGGCTTGCACAAACTTAATATATCATTTCTACCATACGGTACAGGGTATAAAAACGACAAACCACTCAACTACTTTAATGCCAGTTTCAAATCATCTGAAGATAATACAAATATTGCCACAATACGGTCACACTATGCCAAATTATGAAATATGCCAACTAGCTTAAGAGAGCATTTCTGTTCTTATCTAAGATAACCACTTCAAAAAGGGCTTACCCAGCTGACAAATACCGGAAACCCACATCAAAACCAGCAAACAAATCTGCACAGTTTATCGACGTTTTGCATATCGCTAACCCAAATCTTTCAAAGAACCAAGAAACCAAAAACCAAATATGAGAAAAAAAAAAGAAATTCAAAAACATAAAGCATAACAACTAACCACTGAGCACCAAAACTATGGATACCGTCAAAGGATTAAATAACTTGCTGCGAATTTGACACGCACTTGGTAAGAAGATACAAGCCAAGTCCAAGCTTTAACCAACTAACTAACAACAACAACAACAACCAGGACAAGCAGACAGCAAAAATTGACCGGCTCATGGTTGTCATGAATCATAATAACGTTGGAACATATCGCTTCGCACTCATCCATACATCCAACCAACTAAACCCAACCGACCCAACCAACCATGCAGACTGTAGCCTTTGGGCCACTATATTTGTGGTGCGTCAGTTTGGTTCACGTCCAAAGTGCTTTCCCATCGACTTTGTGCTGTATTTATAATTTAATTTAGCAGAAATTTTGTGGGCGTTAAGCAAAAGAAACCAAAAAATATGAAACTCTCAGAGGTTTGATGTGTGTGTGTCTGTGTGCGTTGTTACAGACATATATCCTTGTAAGGATTCAATGGCTTGACCGGAAATTTGAGCATTGGTTTTATTTTTTTCCTTTTTGCTTTTGTTGTTGTGCCGTACCGCCCCCCCTCAATAGCAACTACTAAAAATCATGTATAGAGCATAGTTTGCATGCTAAATGCACATATGGCCCAGTCTGGACTGGTTCGGTTCCGCTGCTCCTGGCTTGACTTGGCTATTCTATATGTTGTTTGGGTTATGTATATAAACTATGTCCGTTATGCATATAGACATTCGGCCGCAGCTCACAAAGACTTTGCGGTCACATTGCGGTGGCGTGTTTTTTGGGTATAAGGTTCCATTCGAGCTTCTGTTGGGTCCTCGGCACATGTGTTTATGAATACATAGAAATTTTCCTTCAACATTTTTATGGTTGCCGGGAGTGTTTGTTCTTGTCGGGTGCGCTACAATTCTTGGGTGTTCTCGCAACACTCATGACAAGAGATATTTGGTAGAAATATTTAGCACATCATTAATGATATTGATTTGAAGCCTGGTAATCATATGAACTAGTTCATGAAGAAAGTGTTTTTGGTAAGAGTTTAAATTTTTACCATTTTTACAAAATAGCTGCAATGTTAAAATGTTGGAACTATGTAACACAATATGATTCTAGTTCCTCAAATGAACCAGTTCGTAAGCAGTTTGGAAATTTCTCTCCTACAATGCTTGGGACTATTCTCGGAACGCTTATGACAAGAGATATTTAGAAAAAATATTTAACACAACATTTTTGATATTGATGTCAATGCTAGTTAATTCTGTGAACTAGTTCATGAAGAAATTGTTTCTTGTAAATTGTTAAATTTTTAGAATTAGAATGAAATAGCTTGAAAGTTAAAATGTTGCACAATATGATTCTAGTTCCTCAAATGAACCAGTTCGTAAACAGTTTGGAAATTTCTTTCTTATTATTCTTGGATGTTCTCGCAACACTCATAGCAAGATAGACATTTAGTAAAAATATTTAACACATCATTTTTGATATTGATGTTGATATCAGTAATTCATATGAACTTTGTTCATGAAGGAAGCGTTTCTTGTAAAAGGTTAAATTTTTATCATTTTCATAAAATAGCTTGAAAGTTAAAATGATGGAACTATCTTACACAATATGGTTCTAGTTCCTCAAATGAATCAGTTTTTAAACAGTTTGGAAATTTATTTCTTACAATTCTTGGTTGTTCTCAGAACGTTCAAAGTACCAGATATTTATTAAAAATATTAAACACATCATTTTTAATATTAACATGATGCCAGTTAATCATGCGAACTAGTTCATGAAGAAAGTTTTTATTTTAAAAGGGGTTAAAATTTTTCCATTTTCATGAAATAGATTGAATGTTGAAATGTTACAAATATATAGTAAAACATCGTTCTATTTCATGAGTTAAACTAGTTCGTAACCAGTGCGGAAATCTCTGGAAAATCAACATTAAATTCAAAATGAATTATTTAGCAAAAATATTTAACACATAATTTTTATTAAAATAATTTTTTAAAGTTTTATTTCAAGTTGCTACTAGTTAATAATATGAACTAGTTCACAAAGAAAGTGCTTTGCATTTAAGCAAAAGAGAATTTTCTCCAGCCAAAAGGCTTAAATTTGGGCATTTTCATAAAATAGCTTGTTGATACTATAAAAAGTTATTTAGATAAAAATAAAAATTTTTTTTCCCACTACAATTTATCTTATTTAATTATGTTGGACTAAATTAGTTTAGAGTTCGGAATATCTACATTGTTAAGCATGAATTTCATTTTAAAACTGGAACTTTTCGAAATATTGTTAGGAAATGACTCAAGAGTATTAAATAACTAAGCTTAATAAAAATGGCTCTGAAAACTAGTGCTATTTTTGTATCCCAAAAAGATAACGATACGTCTGAGCGACGAACGTTGGTTTTTACCTTCTGAAAGCTCAGCATGTTATTCGAAAAACTTTCTGCCAATCGTCGCGTGGACTCCAAAGTTAGTTCTAGATTAGAAAAAAGATTGTTTGGGGAATCCTTGTCTTCCGTTCCCATTCGAACCTCTATTTCGTAAAACTCTACAAACGACATTTTCTACCTTCCACATATTCTTTCCTCAAACTGCTCTATATCCAAATCCATAGCGCATACAAAACTCCAACTAGCCAGACCAATTAACTTTCATTGAATAGTATATGAGTATGTACTAACATTTGGCTGGCCTCCAGTTTATAATATCTAAGTAGTTTATTATTTTTGGGACAGCGATTCCGTTCAAGTTTTGTTGGTTTTTATATGTGGGTGTTGACTTTTTTAATGTTTCAATATGACCAAATGCCAGAGCCAGACGCCAGACATAAGTTGGGTCAAACTTTATGGCCAGCGGTAGCGTGTCCCTTGTTCCTTGAGCAGGGCATATGGCGGGGTTTCGTGTGTGTTTTGGGGCATGCCCGCTTCTAAATGCACACGCCTCTTTAATATTTGTTATTTGTCTCCTTGCTTCATTTACAGCTGTTTGAGGTTATGTGGACATTTGCGGGAGGCCCAACAGTGTCACATTCCCATACATAACATATACTATATATGCGTCATGGACGATATCCTTTTGGTTTTGAGTTACGCAAGTGCTTGGGCTGCTTGCGGCCCGGGAGCCTCTTAAACACTTTGACAGCTCTTTTTTTTTTTTTTTGGTTGTCCCGCTGCTAATGAGGCTATCAAATGGCTGCTTACCAATGCATCTCATGTCGACGTCGTTAATTCTTACTCCTTCGTAGTCGGCTCCTCGCTCACTCTCGGGAACTGTGACTGCGAAATGACTTGGTTGTCAAATATGTCAAAATTTTAGTCTGTCTGGATGTGTGTGTGTGTGTGGGTGTTTGAGTCCCATGGATGTGATTTTTATGTTTGCGGCTTTGTGCGGGTCGAGACTCACTCCCTCGTCCACTCACTCACATGTGTCTGGCACACTTGTCACTTATGTTTTTATAACAGTTTGGGTCTCTTCTCAAGTGGTCTTTAGGGTTATACTTATTTTTGACTAAAGTGCTAAAATCTGTGTCATATATTAATTTAGGCAAGTTGTCTGTTCTCTTTGGTTCTTTGCATTTGTCATTAGCTCCTATTTGACGTTTTAATTATAAGTTTTGTAGTCTGGCATGTGGGTGGATAATTTAATGGCATTGCCAAATGTTTGAAGTGACATAGAAATTTATAATTTGAGCTCCAGCCAAATCTGTCAGTTATCGTATATCGATAATGCCTGCATGTATCTATTCTGCTACTTTCCTTGCATGTCGTCCTCACTAGAAGACAAGCGAAATCGGCGAAAATATAACGAACGTCGCGTGAGTGACTCCAATAATTAATTCCTTACCTATAGGTACAAAGGGTATTTAAGAGTTCCCGGAATTTCTTCAGAAAATCCAACATACAAGATTATTCATCAAAATCGATATTGTCCCCTTCAAGGTATTCCCCATTGACTTCTACGCTTGATCCAAATAATAGAACATTTTTTATAATCGGTTCACGGTAAGGCCATTAAAGCCATCTTCGATTAATGATTCATTCATTATGTAGCCATGACAACCTGTTCTGGGCATACGGCCGACCTCAACAGATCTTGCCAGGCGCCTCTGTTTTGCGCGCGACTTCTTCAATTAGAAATCCCAAGGGCGGATAGGTTCTCATCTATTATTGATAGACGTGGCAATTTAAGAGCAAAAAACGAGATATAAAATTTAGTAAATAAGAGCGTGATGATGATTCCGGGAACTTTTTGATCAAGGTAATACTTTAAATGACCATTTAGACGAAGCTTTCGATTCTTAGCAATTTTATACAAAAAAAAAAAAAATGCAATTCAAGAAGGAATATGCTGGAATATACTTTTCTACAGTCTATCAAACTAACCGGCACCGCCTCGATTGTATTACTGTTTTTTAATTCTTCAGTAGAAGATTCAAATGTCGATGCTGAGTATGCTGAGTCCAGTTTTCCATTTCGTTGACTTTTTTGTGAACTGCAAATTCTGCAAAAAGCAGATAGGACGTCTTCTTTGAAATTTATTTTTAAAGAATCGATGCATGAGTATTTTGACTCTAAAATATTATATATATACATATTCTTTAGCAAATGAAATTTTTTAGAACATTCTATATTTTCGTGCACTTTTTTTTTTTGAACTTAAGCCTTCTATCAGGCAAAAATTGATAAAAAGCAAAAATGAAAAGAAGTCTAAGAAGTCCCAGATTTGTCGATTCACCATTAAGTAAATATATGAATTTGGCAGAACGTCGATCTGGCTTATAGGCTTGTATTGCGATTGGATTTGGGCTTAAATTCAGATAGATGGGTGCTGCCACAAGATTTAAAGCCTGATGAGCTAAGAAAAAGCCGTTTGTGCTTTTATGGGCTTCTTAAAAGGTTGCTTAACGATCGAAAATCTTAGCCAAAAGGCTCTATTGGCAAAACCAAGAAGGCATTTGAATGTTCTATAGAAGACTGCTAATATTATAATAATATTCTTCTTGTTGGTATCAATCTTCAACAATTTATCGGAAAAAGTTTCTGAATAATCTGTGGAAAATCGTTTTCCACGAGCCCCATTTGGCTTATCCGTACGTCCTTCTATTTAGATCTGGAAGATACTGAAAACTAGGAAAACACCAAAATATAAGCACCAGTTAGGCACATGAATTCGAATTAGTAATTGGGATCAGACGCCGTGGTAGAACTGATGATATCAGGTGCGGATCTAGAATTTGTTCTTGAGAGGGGTTTTTCACTTCGAGGTCTATGTATATCTGAACTCACAAAAGACCGGGCTCGAAAACCACCTCCGTGGAGCCGCCACTAGATGATACCCACACTATGAAAAATGTATCGGCAATAATATATAAACTATAGATCACTTACCCTAGGTTAGGTTAAGTTAGGGCGGCCGTTGGCTCTTGGCCTAGGAATTGGCCTGTTGTGATGCCGCAGTGTGGACCTTACACCTCCCCTTCCCCACTCAAATAGTATGATAATATTCTTCTTGGTAATAAATACTGCTTGAAACTTTAATTGTTGGTATCAATCTTCGACAATCTATGGGAAAAAATTTGTGAAAAATCTTTGGAAAATCGATTTCCACAAGCCCCATTTGGTCCTTAATATACTTATTTCGGGAACAACAGAAGGACACACAAAAAAAAATATACATTAAATACGGTTCAAAAGAGGAGAAATTTAGTGACATATTTACAGAAAATAATTAATACATAAGTAAATAGAAAACTGGGAGCATCCTCATTTGACATTTTTAAATTTTAAGTAAGTCCGAGTAAGTGGGATACAAAAAAATCTTAATTAAGTAAAGAACTGAGGCCTAAGAAGCTACTAGCTTCTTAAATGAACGGACTTTACTTAATATATATAGTGCTTTATAGGCACCCAGTTCCCTTAAGGAGCCAATATGGACCTTACCAATTTGGTGTAAGAAACATAAATTTATTACTATTAGGAGTTGCACTCCTCTGCATTTTAATACAGATTCCTTTTGCTTTATTCAAATGTACAGTCTTCAAAGCGCTCAAAATATGACATCTTCACGCTTTTCATAAAATTCGGTCACACTAAAACAATGAGACGCTATAGCTACACAATTATTACATCAAAATCGGTGCTTAAGAAAAGGAGTTCAGTGACATTACTTAAGCAGATAAGAATTAATACACAATGAGTCTATTGTGCATGCAACTATAATTCCTGGCAATATACCACTTTGTACTCCAACCCAAAAACTAATTGAACAATTTTGATTTAATTACCTAAAGTTACCATTAAAATCATTCCTAATTTAATTACTTTATGTGAAGTTCTCTTCTGCATTTTAACAACGCTTCCTTTTGTTTCGTCGCACGTACAGTCGTCAAACCAAACTCAAAATATGGCATCTTTCGCGCTTTTCATAAAATTCGGTCACACTAAAACAATGAGTCACCATAGTACCTACTCACAATTATTAGCTGTCTGCTTTTGTTGTTTATTCAAGCAAGTTTCCCCAAAAAAGGGTGTCACTCCACTTCCTTAGTCTGGTCACTTGCAGCATCCATTTATCAGACAGTATGAATCCCTTTGTCTGTCTGGGAATATCATCTTGTTTGCAATTCGTGCTTTTGCATTCAAATTGCGTTTATTCAAATATATACGAGCGCACATAATTTCAATTATTTTATGCTGATTTGCAGGCAAAAGCTATCTTCTCTGTTTTATCTGGATATCTGCTTTTGGATACACAATACTCTTCAACACCTTTTTGATAAAAGTTTTGTGCGCTTTGGTTTTTCGGAGCTAACCCAAATTTAATTATGCAAAATCTGTGGCATGAACAAAAGTTCTTCTTATTTTGCGAATTTCAAGTTTTTCACTTTGCATTCAACATTCACAATACATTTTTTATGGAAAATCACTCAAGTCATCATCATCATCTCGAGGAGAGGGCAAGGCAAACTCTCTCATATGAATGCAAACCGGCACACACCAGAGAGATGACACTTGAATGTCACATATGAGACATTATTTTGTTGTTGTAGCTGTTGTTGTTGTTGGAGGTGGTGTTGCTATTGTGGCTGAAGCTATTCAGACATGTCACAAAGTTTGACATTTAGTGGCTGACACTGCTGATGTTGTTGCAAACTGTCATGCAACATTTTGTGGCTGACGCTTTTCACGGAAAGTTTGCTTGATGATGTTGACAATGATTGGACAGTTCTTTGAGGCAAGCTTTAAAATAGACTAAACGCATTAGGTAAACCGGTTCGACAATCGAGTACACAACGGATTGGGGAATAGTGGAAGAATCTGAAGATTGCTGTAGATGTACTTTTTTGGGGTATACCTGTGTATTGCTTATTAACATAAAGATTTAAATTGTATGGACTTTAGTCGTTCCTAGAAGCCTAGATGATTCTTTCTCAATTTTTAGCGATGATAAGGTAAACGTGTCCCTAAGTTTGGCGGAGGAAGTGTATTCGTAAATCAGTATCTAGTTTACATTTACATTGACAGAAAGAATAAATTTAAAGAGTGGGAGATGGCATTTTTCAATCCACCTCATCTGGGTACTAGGTCATAGTGATAAGAAGGGAAATTGTGTCGCGAATGAACTGGCTAGACAAGGCGCTATCAGCATCCTCCTTCAAAACAAGGAGAGCTTGGGTATACCTATGGCTAGTTATAGATTGAGGTTACGAAATGAATTGGGATCGATCATCGAACACATGCAGGATATCACGGAAAACGTAGCCAACTTTTTGTAGGAAACAAAGGAACTTTGCTGTCTTAATAGAGCTCAATGCTTGACGGTAATCCTGGTGGGAACCCACGCGTCCAGACTAAAAGCTCCTCATCATGATTTTTGCAGAAGCTGTCGTGATAAGAAGTGGCTAGAGACAATGGAGCACCTTTTCTGTCACTGTCCTAGACTGTGCACAAAGAGATTCCGCTTTATCAAATCTTTCTTTTATACTGACTCATCTGAGTTCTCAGAAAAGAGTCGAAGAAGCCCCTCGAGGTTTATTCAGGCCGCTGGATGGAAGTGACTTTAAGCTCATATAGGGCACCTCCTTAGAGTAGGAAGAGTAGTGTAAACTCCACCCAGCGATGGGAGTCAAGCCTCGACTGCCGCCCTAATATAACCTAGTCTAAGGTAGCTAATCAAGATATGATATATGAATTATTGCAGATTAATTTTTAACAAATTGGGTATCATAACAGGTGGGTTAAAAAGTCTGTGGCCTGACATACTGATGGCGACACCAGTTGATTATCCCTATGATTTTTCGATACTTCCGACCTTCAAAATTTCAAGTCAATCTGTTAATAATTACCAAAAGTGTTTTCAAAGTGGATGCCGCGCTTGCTCAAAACAGAAGAAAAACAACAACGAATGGTAACTTCTCAGAGAGGACAAAATTATCAAATTGGGCTTCGAATTTATTCCATCGTATAGTCCAAATCTGGCCCCCAGCGAATACCACCTTTTCTCCCAGTTCAAAAAGATGGTCTGTGGCCAGAGATTTCGCTCTTATGAGGTGGTAATCGCCGAAACTGAAGCGTATTTTGAAGGCCTCGACACATCGGCCTACAAGACCGGTATTGAAAAGTTAGAGAAGCGGTGGAATGCTTGTATCTCTGCCAAAGGGAACAGCTTTAATGAGTAAATATGAATTACTGTAGAAAATTGTGTTTTTCTTAGTTAGGCCAAAGACTTTTAGACCCACCTGTTACAGTGATGGATTCAAGGGGTTGGTTTTCAAGTCCCCACCCAAAATTTCGAAATATGGGTTGAAAGTCTTCTGCGAGCTCAGATATACGTACTCTACAAAGTGAAGAGCCCCAAGACCAAATCCTAGATCCGCACCTGATATCATCAGTTCTCTCACGGCGTCTGATCCCAATTACTAAAGTCAATGCACGTGGCCGAACTACTTGCTGCTTACATTTTGTAGTTTCACTAGCTTTCAGGATCCCCCAGATCGAAGTACGCACGTACAAGCCACAATCATCAATAGTGAAATAAATTCCGTATTCTTGCTAGCACATCCAATTAACGACGCACCAAAGATTTGATCTTCTGTCCATGTTCACGTTTAATCTCATTGGTTAAATCAAAACAGCAAATGTTTAACCAGCTGGTTTTAAGCCTTTAGCGATCCTTTGATACACTATTTTTTTTTTTTTTGGTTTGCTCTTTTGTTTTCCCTAGATGTCATTACAAATTTCCACACCTACGCACACAATTGAGCGTGCGGGCAAGTGGAAAAGGAAAAATTGTTAATGCCATTTGACAGTTGACAATTATAGCAATTGTCAGAGCATTTAACACGGCAAAAAGGCCAGCGAGTCGTCCATAAGGGTAGACGGTAGGATAGGGTAGGTGTTTGGTGTAGCCTTTGTTGTCTGACTTGTCCGGAGCAGGCTTGGTCCTGTCACTCATTTACCCTTTTTTGCATGTCAGCGCGCATTAGTTTTTGCTGCTGGAAAGCCCTCGGACTGCGCTTATCTGCACAAAATTTGCACAGTCATTGTTCTGTGGACTGACTCAGTGTTGTGTGCATCCTTTTATCCTGTATATGTTTTTGTTGTTGTTTTTACCCACTGCACAACACTGCCTCCTTTGCAATGCATACATTTTGCCTTTGTTCACACTTTTTGCCTACTTTGCATATGTGCGAATTCTCCTCGAACTACTACGACGAGTTTTAGTTTTTACTCTGTCTGCCCAGTTCTGGATTTACTCCAGATTAGATCTTTGTTAGTTAGTTGTTTGGTAGGTTGGCTGGTTGGCTCTTTGGCTCACTCTGGCTGTCTGGAATTGTCTATTTGTTTGCTGGGCGTTGCATGGGGAAATAAAAATTATAGTCGTACGACTTGAATAAGGCATGAGACTGTTTTACTTATGCAAAGTGGCGGATTTAGTTGAGTGTAATCAGCTTGGCGGAGCTTTGGAACCGTTGCAAATGGCATTGTGATGACTAAAAGCTGTTGTTGGCTGAAATGCAACAACTATATCATGTATATTATAATGGTTATTTTGTTGCAAAATAGCTTGTTAAACATCTTTAAGGAGAAATCCCCCAGGGGGATAGATTTGAAAATAAACTTTGAACTTGAGTTGTGCCGTTTATATAGGGCCAATCGATATGAACAAATACTTAGTTCTTTAAGATGATTAGAGAGGGTTATTAAGAGGGGAGATCTTCAAAGTAGGAAGTCACAGGCTGGAATCCGAAAGCAATAGAACTGAGTTTCTGTCACGCGAATGGGGGCTATGAGAAAGATGCTACGACCCACTCAACAGTGTTTGAGTGGTATAAGAAGATGTGGGAGTGGCGGGAGCTCGATGCAAATGTGGCGGGAGCTTGATGAAAATATGGACCAAGCATTAATAAAAATATGGTCAAAGTGCTCCGGCTTCGATTGTTTATGGATGGACTAGATATTTCGTACGATAGTCTCAAAAAAATTATTACCTAATGTTTCACCATGCGAATGTAAGCTTGTCTGCTGCTGATGAGGGAGATTCTGGCCAAGCAACGGTTTGCCACGTGGCCCACCCTCACTCTGCATCCTCTTTTCTCAAGATGCTGTGTCGTAACAAAAGGGTGCTATTTCGAGACGATCTCCCCTTGACTCAACCTGGACCTCAAGGGAAACTGACACTGCCCCATAGAGGGCGTCTAAAGGGCCGTGGCGACATCTTTGGAAGGGAATTTGGAAAGCTAGTTTCAGAAGGCGTACGGAGCTGTTTCGGGGACTACTAATGAAATGCACCTCGAAATTCGCCAAGTATATGCCAAAAGGCTCTGGCTAATTATAGGGCCCCAGCTATCCAGCATTCCCGATAGAGCAGCGCCAGACTCCTTTCTCTATTGACCATGCGAATGTAAGTTTGTGAGCTGCTTATGAAGGATATTCTGGCCAAGCAAAGGGTTGCCACGTTGCCTCACCCTCACTCTTCATCTTCTTTTCTCGTGTTACTGTGTTGGAACAAAAAGGGTGCTATTTCGATGAGTACTTAGTATTTGTAGCTATTATTGCAACAAAACAGGATCTCTCCTTGGCTCAACCTGGACCTCAACACAGTTACATAGAGAAGGTCTAAAGGGCCGTGACGACGTCTTTGGAAGGGATTTCGGAAAGCTAGTTTCAGAAGGTGTTTCGAAGCTATTTTGAGGACTACTAATGAAATGAACCTATAAGTGAAAAAACATGATACTCGGTATTCGCTAAGTAAAGCATTTTCCAATAAGAGATGTTATTTTGGTATTCAAAGAAAAATTAAATTTTTTGAGATAAATGATCGGATGTTTATTTCATAATAAAGAGGAAGGTGTGCCGCTAATAATGAAAATTAACAGCAGCCAAATGGCCACCACAACCACTTTTACAGGAGCATATCCTTTTCATGAAATTTTCCATAACCAAATCGCAAAGTGGCTGCCTTATGTTCTCGATAGCCTCACGAATTCTATCTTTGAGGTCTTGAATCGACGATGGGCTGTTGTTTCCCCAAAGGAAAAAGCCGCAAGGTGTTAAATCACAAGATCTCGGTGGCCAATGTGATCACCTCTTCGAGAGATAACACGGTCCGGAAACTTTTCCCATAAAAGAGCAATGGTTTCGTTGCTTGTGTGGCACGTAGCGCCGTCTTGTTGAAAGTAAACGTTGTCCAACGATCAATACCATCCAACTCCGACCATAAAAAATTAATAATCTCTCGATAGAGAGACTGTTGATCCAACCGCATTTCCAATTACTCCACCGTACCATAAACCGCATCAAACAGTCACACGTTGAGGATGTAGAGGCTTCTCAACAATAACTCTTGGGTTTTCCGAGCCCCAGATGCGACAATTTTGCTTGTTGATGTAGCCACCGAGGTGGAAATGGGAGTAATCAGTCAAGATGATTTTTCGATGGAATTCCGAATCATTTTCATGCATTTCAAGGACCCAATCAGCAAAGATACGACGTAGTTGATGATCGGCCGGCTTGAGTTCTAGTGTTAACTGAACTTTCTAAGCCTTAAGATCCAAGTCTTTTGGCAAAATACGGTGTAATGACGTTTGTGGAATGCCCAATTCCAAAGAACGACGAGAAATGGACAAACCTGAGTTTTCTTCAACACTTTGGGCTACAGCAGGAATATTCTCAGTTGTTCTTGAGCGACGTGCACGGGTTTTATTCTTCACATCACTAACTTGGCCCAAAAGCTCGAATTTTTCCACCAATTTCTGTATTGCGGTCCGACAAGGTGCTTTACGACGACCCAAAAATGCTTTAGTTTTGCGAACTGCAAGATTTTCACCATTTTTGTAGTGAATTTTAATAATTTCAATGCATTGTTGAAGCGTGTATCGTTCCATTTTTAGTAATGGCGTAGTTTCTACTTGTCAAATGTTAAAGAATAAAAGTTTCAAAAGTGACAGCTACCGAAATACCGGGTGATTCAAAATAAGACGTCTTGTTGGAACACCCGGTAATGTCAAAGGGATCTGGCTAATTATAGGGCCCCAGCTTTCCAACATTCCTGATAGAGCAGTGCCGGACTCCTTTCTAAAGCGACCTTAAGGGAAACCAATACATTTTCGTAGAAAGTATCCAAGGGACATCTCTGAAAGGCGTCCCGAAAAGCGAGAACAAAAAGGAGTTCACGTTGTCGTAATCGGAGCTCAGAACATTTCAAGTTTTATTTTAATAAAATCGGCAAATAAAATTTACTTACAACTATTAGGTTTGACTAGTAAACTTTAATTTTGTAAAATTATCGGTTCGGAAATATTGTTACCTGTGGCTATAAGTCAAGAGTTCGCGATAATAGTATTTACTACTTCCTCACATAGCTTAAGATGAAACAAATAAAATCAAGTTTCGTCATCTTTAAAATAAAAACTGATAGTTTACATGTAGAAAATTGTATCAACGTGAAAGTTACGAACCCCAATTCAAATTTTTTCACTTATACATATTTATAAAATTTAAAAAATCCTTTGCATCTCAGCAAGGTTTATCTTCGTTTACTCTTTAAGCCATAACATATTCACTTTTGAAGCTTTGCATTCAATATCAGCTTGCTTTAAATCCTTTTCAAAAACCCAGCAGCTCTCTCTACATTTTTCCTTTATGTAGCAACGTCAAGTATCACGATGCGTGCAAATATGAGAAAACTTTTCCATCAAGAGTTTTCCTTGACTTGCCAAGCAATTTCTCATACGCTTGCCACAAATACTACTTGCAGCATCAAAGAGGGAAAAGAAGTATTGAAAGAAAAACTCACTTCAACTTGCCCCAAATGCATAAAAATGCAACGGGGACAACAATAACATATCAGGAGCAAGTGACGCCTGCTCGGAATCTTTGTTGTTGCTGAAAATTGGGTTGCTGCGTTTTCAAAGAGCATATTTATTGACACTTGACACAATCCACCAGCCAGATAGTATGGCAGTGCCTTGTGCCAGATCCGGAATACCCGAAAGGCAAGGAAGTAGGTCAGTTAAGGGAATCCAGTAAGCACACAAGTGGAGTTGTGCATCAACTTTGAACAGTGGCGGAGTTAGGGGTTTTAAATCAATAAAGAGATTAGAAATTGACCCCCCTTCCTCCTGAACAGGTCAAGTGATTTGGTTACAGCCTCTTAGTTCTTGTTTAATTATGACCAAAAATGTAAAGGTTAATGATAGACCCCTTCTCCAAAAATCTGTCTACGCTCCTGTAAGTACTTAGAACCAGTTCTAAACATTTTTGCTCCTAGTGTAAACACAGTATTTGCAGTTTTGCAAAAGATATGCTGCGACGTTGGCAGGAGACAGGAGAAGGAAGGCCAACGACAAACCCCCCTTGCTATTGTTTAACCTATAACAATGCACTGCCAAATCCATATCATCAACGCTAAGGATCTGCTGGTTAGATGCTGCTTGTTGTTAGCTGTCTCTGGCTTGGATTGTAGCAACATTTCAGATGCAAAATCCCATTTTGCTTCTAATTGCTTTATCGCTCAACAAGCTGTTAGCGTTGTTGTTGCTGCTGTAGTCCTGGATGATGTTGTTGTTGTTGTAGTTCTGTTGTTGAGTTCCATGCTCATTTCTCACTCTGATTGCTGAAGGGCAGCATCAGGCAGCAGCAGCAGGCACAACAAAAACAACATAACACAACACAATGCAATTCACCCAAAACCCAAGCCCAAACCCAATCTCTACGAAACCTACCCCAACCCAAACTCAACCCTAAAACGTTTCCCGATTCTTTGGCTGTTTACTTTTGTGCTCTGTCAAATATGTTCGAATTTTCCAACGATTACAAACTACAAACATACATACTTTATGTACACTATAGGCCGCTTAGCTTAGTGCCAGCATTGACCTGATTTTAGATTTTTCGTTACCAAAAAAAATAAACTACTTCCAAAGGACATTCGGCAGTAGTTTTTGGATAGCCTCTGGAACATGTGTTTTGCTTGTTGTGCTCGATTTTGTGCCCCTTTTGGGACTTGTTGTAAGTTGTTTTGCTGTTGTCCCAAGGCTAAAGCGGATTTGCCCAAATGTGTTGTTTGGTTATTGCAGCTAACAACCTGCCAGCCGTCCTGTTAAAGCCTGATGTTCCCCTCCCACCCGCAGTGGGTGACCTTTTTGTGTGTTGAAAATTGTTGGTTAATTGCTTTGAGAGTTTTTCGAAAAATGTCACACATTGAGTCAAAATGGATCAGCCCGGAGGCTAAAGAAAGATTTTAGGTGCCCCTAAGTTGACATGGGGCAGATGATTTGCGAATTGTAACAGTTGGTAACTGCAGTTTAACTAATGTTCCCAACAATTAAGTGGGTCGGTCGTTCGTGTTTAGCAGTTGCATTTTAATTGTAGGTGATTTTTATTTTAAAACTAAAACTAGGATATCCTAAGAGATTTTATCGAACAGTATTGCGAAATGGCAACAGCTGAAATTACTTTATGAGACTAGTTTATGCAATTGAATCGATCACTCTTAACAATCGATGTGCCTTTAATCTCAGTGGGTAATAGAGAAGTGCAGTTCACTGTCACCGAATGAAGTTACCGATGAGAAGATGTTGCTACATCCTATGATTTCTGGCATTGACTTATAGTTGTTTATCCAAACCATGTATTTCCTAAGATCTTTGATCCTTTACGCGTAGCTGACAATTATCATAGTTAATGAAAGGACGAACCTTAAGAAGATGTTGACAAACTAAGGAGTTCAAACATTAAGCGGCTAGCTGGCTAGGTCATCATTTGTATATGAAAGTATGCAGGCCTGATGAGATAGGGGGCAGGCAAGGGATTCCCCCGAGTCCGTAATGTTGTCAGGGGCCTGGTTTGATTATTATCGTACTTAGATTCAAGCCGGCACATTTTACCCCGGTCACGGATTTTTTTTCTACGGTCCCTGGACGTATAGATAAGATTCTATTGCATTAACCTAGCAATGACCGGTGGCAACAATGGTTCACGGATGGGTCCAAAACTGGGCAGGGTGTAGGTGTTGGAATTGTTGGACCCAACACCAGAATCTCTACCGTAATGGACATCTGACCCAGCGTTTTTCAAGCGGAGTTTCATGCCATAGAGATTTGCGTCCTAAATATCCTTCTCAAGGGAACTAGAGGAGCAAACATATGAATTTTTTCAGATAGCCAAGCGGCTATTAGGGCATTCTAAACCTGGAGCATCTCCTCCAGGATGGTTAAAGAATGTCATAACTACCTCCAAGCCCTGGCCACCCGGAACAAAGCCGTGCCTGGACACTCGGGAGTGGATGGGTAACACGATCGCTGAAGATCTAGAACGACAGGGTGCTGCACCCACTACATCTCCTGCGCCGTTTTGTGGTATTGGTTGGTCCACAATCAAAACCATGTTAAACAAATGGGCCGCCTGAGAACATAGGAGATACTGGTTCTCCCTTCCGGGGCTTCGTCAAGCAAAAGTGCTTGTCAAATCTCTGGATGCGATCAAGACAAAAGGTCTTGGCAGAGCGGACCTAAAGCTCCTAGTAGCTTACCTATCTGGCTACCACACTGTTAGATACCATCAACAGAAAATTGGCCTATCGGACTCTTCAGAGTTCAGACTCTGTCTAGAAGACGATTAAACCACCAGACATATTCTCTGTGACTGCCCAGCGCTGGTATGGGACAGATCCTGTCACTTGGGAAAGGAACGGATCAGTCCCTTCTATCTCAGGTCAATACCAACAAAAGACCTACTGCAATTCATGCGGAAAGCGGAAAATCTTTTGCTTTAGCTTAAGGGTATGGTACAAAAGACCTTTTGGTCGCTTCAGAAGATGGTATCATGGATCTGAGACAACAAGAGAAATGCTCTATATCGGGCCCTGGCCTGATTATATTTTATAGCTATTTCCTTTCTTTTTTTTAACTATATAGCCTCTGAGATCATTTTGTTCATACGCTACATCGATTGATACTTATCAAGAATGGATAGATGAAGTAGAAGCTATATTGGGTCTATTACGCATACTTCTGCCCGTTACATGGCAGGTCTGGGGAAAGCATCGATGTTTTCTATGTTTTTAGATGGATATGTTAAGAGTAAGTATTTATTTCTTATATAAGCTAATTTATACTTCGAATCACCGATACATTTATATCCCTCTACTATATAAAAAAGTGCAGATAATCAACACGATAAATTCAAACTTTTTTTGTGTAGATCGGTTAGACAATTGATTGACTTGACTGTAAATCGACCCTAGGACTTGTGCCGACTTTAAAGTTCGACTTCAATACTCTACAGATTTATCTAACCTTAGAAATGCTCTTACTGTTGTTTTTTTTTTTTTGATCTGTATTGTAACTCATTTCGTTATGTGACGATTTTATTATTTTTAGACTTTCAGCTAATCTTTGAACATTTTCAGAAGATATAATATTAATATTATCAAGCGGTGAAGACAATATATCATTCAGTCAGTTACTTCCGCTGTAAGCTTCATATATTTTCGGTAGACTTGAAGTCTTTGGGTTTCCCCACGTCGCGCTCTATAACAAAAATAATGGGTCTTCCAATAAATTGCTACATAGACAGTTTGTAGTTTCATTTTGCAAATTTGAATATCTATTGAAAATATTTTTCTATACAGAACTGTCAACTCCCGCAGTTATGATTGTAGGCTGTTTTGATATTCACAGAAATCATATAATAAATTTTATTTATGCTCGGCTCTGTTTTCTTTTTCTACTATTGTATTATGAATGTTTGGTATAATCAATTTTATAACACGATCCTTACGCACTTGCTACGAACCCACAAACAATAGAACAACGTGCATTAAATTTGTTAGTTTTTTATATGTAGTTCCAAGTTCTTTTGTGCGCTCTGGTCCAACACTTTAGGCAGACAATGTCAAACCCATTTTTAAGCAGAAGAACTAAACAAAAGATGATATGTGTGTGTTTTTGGGGGAACTCTCTACTCACAAAGAATAGAAACGAAAAATTATATCTGTTTTGGGTTTTGTTTTTTTATGAGATTGGTTTGAGGTTTGAAATGAATTTCGAGTCGCAGTGTCTAACTATTGTTTGGAACCTATGGTTTATCGCGGGAAACTTTTTTTTGTTATGGAAAAGAGGCAATAGACGTGAGTCTAACCACAGGTGAAAAAAATGCGTGAGAAGTTTTTCGTAGCTAAAATTTATGTGATTGTTTTTTTTACTTGTTTTAGGGTTTGTGGTTTTTGTGTTTTGACAATTGCAAAAAGCAAAAGAGCATAAATAAAATGCATTTCCAGAAAAGAGCATTGTGGTGGGCGGTTTCTGCCACATGTCTGTGGCACAGCGGGTCACTGGCGCCGTCCTGGCATCACAACAACTGAGCTCTACTGAGTGCAACGTCTGTTATAAGTATATAAGTAATTTACAACTTAAATTAAAATAAAGTTGTTGCTTCACACAAGCCAAGCCAAGCCAAACTTGGACGGCTTTCACCCACTTTTCCGGCACACTGACTTCTCATGCATTTTTAACCACACATCGTTGTATCCACAGAGCTTACTGTGAAAATATTGTTGTATCTGAGAGGTAGCTGCAACAGCTGATGCCAACAACTGCAAAAATCTGATGAAGTCCGGGGAGTGGACGACAGTGGAATACACTGTAGCTTGTAATATTGCAGATGATATTCCTAAGAAAATACAGCAACCTGCCTTTGGAGAAAGGCGGAACCGGCTTGGTCTGACTCGATGCTGATAACTAAATTCTAATCTTGTTTGGAAAAACATAGCCCCTGGATTCTCAGGAATCCAGGAACTATATATAAAGGTGTGGTTACCAAAAGTTCTTATAGTAGGATTGACGAAAGGATTGGACAGAGGGATCTTGGCTAACTTCGACAGCACAATCTACAGGGATGGCTCCAAAAATGATTGTGGATTCGGTGCAGGTTTGTACTCCAATTTATTCAACGTCTTCTAGGCGGAACTATTTGCTTTTGGGAAAGCATGTAGGATACGAATCGCTGACTACACATTCAAAAATAACATTGCTATTCTGCCGGATAACCAGGTTGCAACTCAGATCCTGAATTCAGCCATCACAAACTCTAAAATAGTGAAATAAAGCAGCGCAATGTTATTCTAATCTGGGCCCCGAGACACCGGAATATAGAGGGAAACGAAAAAGCCGACGAACTAGCAGGAAATGCATCTGCCCAGAGTGGCGTTTCCACCAACTAAGGTGGTCAATAGAAATATCAGCACAGAATATATTTGTAAATAGAGTATCCTTGTAACATGAAGAATTAGTAGATCACCATAGCCTAGATACAACCTCAAACTAACAACATCGCTGATAAACAGGAATAGAAGAGATGACTCTAGACTATCAGCAGTTATCACTGGCTTCAGGATTATTGAAGAACAGCCAGCCAAAATGAGATAGAAGAAAAAGAAACTGTTTTTCATTTTCTTTGGGAAGGCCGCTTTTCAATGGACTTGGGGAGCTGGCGGAAATAAACATCAACGTCCGCCAGAGGTTCTTTAATCGCCGGACTGAATCTGACCGACCAATATAAACAATCAACTGACAAGTGGGAAACGAAAATGTGGCAACAAAACGGTGCAAAAGTGCTAGTTGGGGTCACTCCACTTCAACCAACCAACTCAACCAAACCTTTGCTGCCGATACCAATAGAGCTCGAAGATAATGGAAGTCATACAACTATGCAGCTCCTTAGGAGAAGAGGAATTATCCTCGAGTCCTATAAAATTAATAGGTTAGAGATAATCACTAAGTTAAAAAAGAAGAACCTCCAGGTTCTATGAGATTGTAAATCAATCATTCTAATACACAGGTAATGACTGAGATGCTCTGGCCAAAAGAAAACATTCCTCATTAGTCTACAAATATTTGGATGCTCCCCTACTAGAGCCATTCGTAAAAATTTGGCTTTGGGATTGGAAGACACAGCAGCAAATAGCTCCTACGAGAAGAATAATATCGCCGATTCCTATAAATTTAATAGGTTAGAGATAATGACTCAGTTGGGAGTAGAGTTACCTAAGCGAGATGAGCATTTCGAATCCAAATGCATCCAGGTTCTATGAGATTGCAAAAAAATTATGACGACAGTTGGGCACTGACTGAGACGCTCTGGCCAAAAAAAGACTTGCTGGGTCCCTCGTATACACCCATTCGTAATAATTAGAGACACCAAAAATAGCTCCTACAAGAAGAGGATGGATCAAAATGAAAGCGAGACTGGTTCACCTCGCGGATTTAGAGATTGCGGGCGAATTCTTTCAAAAATTACTGACTAAGTAAGGCACTCTGGCGACTCCCTACGCGAAAAGGAAAGATCAGGACGTAAGTCAGATAATACAACGCGGACTAGTAAAAAAGCCACAATTAAATAAAAAAGACATTCCGCTTTGAAGAACTCACACCAGCAAGCTTAGCCTTCAGGGAAAGAAAAGATTCAGAAAAAAGACAGGCAACATCAGCAGGACTGGTAACTCCAATAGCTTCAGGTTCTATGAGATTGCAAAAGATCATCCCGACACATAAGTACTGACTAGCTGATCTAGAAAAGATATCCCTCATTAACGGACATAGAATCTCGATGTTCGTTTTCCTCGACTACAACCATTCGTAAAAATTTGACTGGACCTGCAAATAGCTCATACGAGAAAAAGATAGATCAAAAGGAAATAGAGAATGGTTGAACGCGAATAACACCTCAATTTCTATGGCACCTCAAGGTTCTGCCAGATTGTGGACGCATTCTCTCAAAATATACATTCTAAGTCAGACGCTCTAGCGAATCCCTACGAGAAAAGGAAACATCCAGAAGAAAGGTAGACTTTGTCTTCAAGAAAAGGAAAGATCCAGAAAAAGACAGGTAAGATCAGCACAACTGGTAACTCCTCGACATATGACTAGTGAGTGTTACGCTCTTGATTGAAAAAGACTTTCCGCTTTGAAGAAAGCACACCAAGCAGCCTCTTCGTGAAAAGGTAATATCCAGAAGAAAGACAGACTGGATCAGCACGACTGCTAACTTCTCGAGACTTTCAGATTATATAAGTTTACAGAAGAGTGTGACCCAACCAATACTAAGCGTGACGCTCATGCGTCTCCCGTTCCGAATAATAAAGTTTGTTTAGGGAAGTGGGCCTAGAGGGAAGCACAAGAAATACATAGAAGAATTACAAAGAATATATATTATATCCGGAGCTACGTATAGTTTATAGTTGGAGCACAGCAGATTTTCATGGCAACGTTAGAATTTAAGTCTATACTGAGTGTAGGTACTGATAGTAGCTTCCAAGTTTTCCTCTTAAGGTAACGAAACAATTCAACGGAAGAAGAATTATGCGTATCTACTGCGCACTTAGCTCCTTTTGTCTCCTAGATTTACGTGTTTAAACTGACTTTGTTCTATCGCTACCCAAGAAGTATCTTAGTATAAAGAATCTCTTACTGCCGGTTACATACCTAGCTCGAATCTAGTAAACCCTTGACCCTACATTTACAGTGTATAGAAATCATAACAATGCAACCGCCCACAACTTGGAACTCGACGTGGCGGCAATCCTTTGGCTTGGTTTCCGTTTCAGGCTTTCTTTTTTTTTCCCCTTCACTACCTTCAGCTACAGCTGTGGGTTTTTGCTTTTCGGATACTTTTAAAATATTAATTTTTATATGCTCATAGCGTTTACCTTGCACAGGTGGTAAAATGGGTTATAGAGTTTTCTGGTTCTTAGCCGGCTTCTGGCTTTCGCTTGGCTGGCAATTGAAATGTAAAATGGGCGCTTAATGTGCATATAAAAAATTGAAATAAGGAAATTGCATTTTTCTTTTATAACCATGTTGCACTGGGTCACAGTAGTATAGTAAAAAAGAATGTACTACCAGGTCAGTAGAGTTTAAATATGAGTTCAAAGGCTCAATGGAATAGCTTACTCTACTAACTCTATTTGAACAAAAGGTAGTTTTCAGTTTTAAGATTTAAATTTATGTGCCAAGTAATTTTTATTTAAGTAGCAAAAGTCAATCTTTCCTTTTAAAGTTGATATATTTGTAAAGTTCTATGTGGTTGTTTGGCTTTTGGTCCAGAGATTAAGAGGAAAAAAGTTCCTTATGTTTCAAAACGATGGCGACATCAAAAAGTTGCAGTCTCGGAGGTGGAGGCTTATTCGAAACTTAGTTAAGTACTCATAGCTTGAAATATTTGTGGTTATGTACCCGAAAAACGGAGTGACTTTAAATAACCAAAACATTTTTTGCACCCTGTACATAACCTCATCAGTAGGAAAATAACGCCGTTTTCAGGGAACATAATCTCAAATATCCAAAAATCCTGACGCAGCAGGTTACTTCGGAAATGGCCCTTAGCCTTCCAGCAAATAACCTTATCAAGGTACTTGTAGACCTGTGTTATTGTAAGAATTCCAACCTCTATAAAGTGTAATCCATTCGCTGGCTATTACATGGCACCCTTAAGTCAGCCACCTTTATACTTGCCACTATACTCGTATAATCAGATCCAAAGCAAAACACTCAAAAATCGATAACAGATTTTAAACCAGCTCTAGTTGACCCGCTTTTGCTGATTCCTATCAGTATTCCCATTTGTCACTCATATAATCGGCTGTATACATGACACAGGCATTAACCCCTTTGCTTCAAGCAGAAACAATCTATCAACAATAATTTTCATAAATTTAAAAAGTGCCACTAAAAACATTTTACAAAACGAACTTATAATGGGTATATATACATATATACTATATACCCTAAGAGAGATATACAAACAATTCTACATATGGAGACCGAACGAACGGCTGTAATACAAATGGCAACAATTCAAAGCAAATTACAAGCTGTACGCCCCATAGCGCAGTGCGGTGACCCACCTGGATGGAGCCACGCCCCTTTTTACACCTTTGACGAGAAATAACTTAGAAAGGTGTGTATGTGTGTGTGTGTGTGTTTGAGTGTGTGGCTGAATGAGTGTGAATGTGAATGAGTGAGTGAGTGACTCAACACGCAAATGTGCACTTACTTCATACACTACCTGGAATATTTGCGGCGTGTCGAGCTGTAACACGCCTAGAAATTTTAGAGTGCTACGAACCTAACCCATAATAACTGGACGCCTGCTTTTAAATGTGTTAGGTCTTTTGATTGATGTCACTTTTGACAGCTGCGAATGTGCAAATGTCTGGACGTCAATGTGGACATTTATGTGCTCCATTCTGTAGTACCGACACCGAGAATATCGTTTAATGGCCTCAAATGGTTTTACGACAAGTTTAAAGACCCTAAAGCGTAAAGCTCTAACATAAATTAAGCATTGACATTTAAATTAAATTAATCGAAAAAAACTCAAAATGATATGGTAGGTCAAGATAAATAGAAAATTAGTTTAAGAGGCCAGCGCAAGTTAAGCATACCCAACTTGTAGGGTACAAAGGGTACATTAAGTTTCAGCAAGCCGAAAATGTGTGTTACATAGAGAAGAAGACGTTTGAGATCACCCAAATGATAAGGCATGTCCGTCTGCCCACCTATGAATTCCTGTATCAATCAGACTTTGGTAGAAGATCCCTTATTGTATCACACTAATACGTCTTTTATTTTATCGGCGATTTATTATACAAAGCTGCCTAGCAGTTCCTAAAAATATCGATGTTTTCGATGATTTTAATTGAAAATCTTTTACGCATCGGGCCTGGCAAAGTATACATGAATTAAAATTTAATTTAAGCTACAAAGTTTATATTCATTAAAATTTTGTTTAATAAATCTGTACATATTCAAAGCATCAAAAACATCGCTGTATCGATATATCGAAGTTTTTTAAAATTTTTTTGTGTATTCATCGCTTATTATCAATTACAATTTTTGTAACTGAAAAATTTAGATGTATCGTATATCGAAGCTTATATTCATTAAAATTTAAAAGAAACTTCGATTCATTAAAATTAAAAATAAACTTCAATATTTCGATACATATTCAAACATTCAAAAACATCGATTTGTCGATATATCGAAGTTTATTATAATTTTTTTATTTATTCATAGCTTATAATCAATTAAATTTTTGTAAACTAAAAAACTTCGATGCATCGATATATATCGAAGTTTATATTAATTTTTTTGTTTTTTCATCGCTTATAATCAATTAAATTTTTTTTTACTTAAAAATATCGATACATCGATGTATCGAAGTTTATATTCATTAAATTTTAAAATAAACTTCGATTCATTAAAATTTAAAATAAACTTCGATATATCGATACATTTTAAAAGCAACAAAAACATCGATGTAACAAAGTTTATATTGATTTATTTATTTTTGGTAATCGTTTATTTTCATTTATATTGCTTTGATATTATTTATTAATGAAATCCTTAAAATTAAATATAAATGAAGAAAAACTTCGATATATCGATGATTATTGCATTTTACATAGTATGAACATTCTCATCCGGCCAGATTTATGTTCTCAAAATTTAAAAAGACTTTTCCTTTCTTATGATCATATGGTATCTAAAAGGAAAGAACGGGCTCGTTGGTGATTATAGTCGGACACTAAGCGCAATGCTTTTTCCCAAAGAATTGAAACATATTTTTTAATCTACTGGTACTTTGGGAAAATGCCCACCACCATTTCGACAGGCCTATTGGACATTCTGCGGTTTTTCCCAGTAAATTTTCATGCATAAGCTGAAGCCCTTATTTTAAAATTTATATATTATTGGGGAAAGCTACAATGCGACGTGCAGTATCTATTTTGCTCCCTTCAAGCTTTACAAATCCATAAATCGCCAAATATCTGTGAAAAACTTAAATTTTAGAGTGGCTCTTGGGACTTTCAATTTAATCAATTTTTTTCATCATGTAATCAGGAAGTATGCAAAAAAAATAGTTTTTTTCATATACTAGCGGGCTCTGCTACCTACTCGCTACGATCTCCAACTAGGTATATCCTTATACATATATAAATGTCAACGACGAAAAACTTTTTTATATAATAAAGATTTTTTTTAAAAACTTAACATTTTTCATTTTTTTATAAAATTCTTCCATCAAATCGATTTGATTTGATATTCACACCAAATGAAGAACGTATAAAAACAGGTGTTTTAAAAAAATTAAATTAATAAATTAAGGAACATAAAAAAAAAAATTAAGAAAATTTCGTATTTATAAGACAAAAAATAAGAAATTTTTATATTCATAAGAAAATTTTGTATATTTTTTTTAGGAAAATATGATGGGCAAAATAAAATTAAATATATTTTTTAAATGGCCCTGTTGCCAAAATTGATAAAAATGCTTCAAAAATAATCAATAGTTTAGCCTTGAATAAATAAAAACGAAAAACACATTTATTTAAGTAAGCCGTAACGCATTAAGCTTAAAAACTGAAATTCTGCAAAAAAAATTTATGAATCGAGCATTAGTTAGCATAAGTTTTTAAAAATCGATTTGGACAGTTTGCAGTACCTTAATCAGCCAGACCCTTTAAAACCATCTTAAATTATATTATAATTCATGACTTCAAAAAATAGTCCGTGAAAGATTTTTATGTCTTATTTTTTAATTTTAGTGGCTACCTTGAAGCAAAACATATACTATGAAAATAAAGCAAATTTTTAAACTTAAAAAAAATTAATTCCTTTTTTTAAATTTAATATTTTATCTAACATGAAAAAAAATTTGCGGCAAAATCTTTATTCGTTTAGGGGTTAAGAAGAAAGTCTAAAAATTAATAATCCAATCGATAAATCGATATAAAATCGAAATTTTGCAATAAAATATGAAGTGCTGATAATAGCTCCACCACATAGGTAAAAATTATAAAAATCTTAGAGTTTGAAAAAAAAATTAGCTAGTTTCACTCATTTTCGCTGAAACTGGATCCTAACAAAAATACTATTTAGTATGATAAAATTTATTTAATTTTTTTATTTTATAACAAAGTTTTTTGTAGTTGTTCTCATCGTCATCATTTAGTTTTCTGTGACGATAGTCTCTGAAACATAAAATATGTATAATATTTCAGGCGAGGCGAATTAGGAATTTGGATCGGTAAGCTAAGTGAGCAGGTGGTTAATCCCCTAGTTCTCTTCATTATTATTTTCTATATAGCTGCATTCTTT
>JBAMAX010002754.1:0-12319 GCA_037043745.1 Chymomyza amoena | reverse complement strand
GAGAATGTAGGTTAGGTTAGGTTACACTGGCCGGCCATAACAGAGTGCAGCCTAGCATAGACCTTTTGGTTCTTAGCTGTGCCAGATTTGAGGTTATATGGAGAATGTAGCTATATAGAAAATAATAATGAAGTGAACTAGGGATTAGCAGAGAAAACCGCAGAATGTCCACTAGGCCCGTCAAAATGATAGGTTGCATTTTCCCAAATACTTGTAGATTAAAAAATATATTAAAACTCTTTGCGAAGAAGCATTGCATCCGACTATAATTACCAACGGGTTCGTACTTTCCTTTTAGGTACCATGTGACCATAAGAAAAGAAGTCTTTTGAAATTTTGAGACCATTATTTTGGCCGGATGAGAATATTTATATTATCTAAAATGCAATAATCATCGATATATCGAAATTTATGTTCATTTACATTTAACTAGTGAGCCCGGCAGACGTTGTACTGCCCAATCTTTTTGAATACTCTTAAAGTGAATAATCATCGTAAGATTCTCTAGTTAGCTTATTTGGAAAATTATAAGATTTTTAGATTAGTTTGCAGCTCGATTTAAACTTGCACCACTATTAGTCGAATGTCGCGTTTCACGGGTCTCTCTAATCCGAATTCTTTCACGTTCATTGCGATCTTCACGTTACAGTACGATTAGACTGATAATTAATTCGATTCATTGCATTACTCAATTGAAATACATCATGCATTGATCGATTAGGAAACGCTATTCCGAATTGTCCTAATGCTTTATTAGCCATCGCCAAGCATAGATCTTCAAAATGAAGTAAAGCTTCATTGTAAACTTCCGGAATAAATTCCATCAATGGATAACGTTTTGCTTGATGTATTCGAAACAAAATATCTTCTGATAATTAATTTTGATATTTTATCCACAATTCAGGTGGATTTGATGGAAAACATGTTGGCAAAATAATCGCAAATAGAACACGTATTTGATATGGATGAGCAGTAATAAGGGCATATGCAAAAGTTTGATCCCAGTCCAAATCATTTTCCAACAAATTCAATTTTTCACATACCTCTCGATACTTTGTACACAAAACGTCATTCACCGTCTCAATGATTGAAACGATGTTGGACCAACAATAACAGTTTTTGGAAATATACTCACAAAAACCGATATTCACAAAAATGCGTATATCTCAATATCCAATACACACAAACACATCGCAATAAACTTAAAACCTCCGTATTGACAACCTCTAACACAAGCAAAAATCAGATTTGAAATTCATTGACGCGTTCATAAGAACATCCGTAACACGTTAAACATAAGTTTCTTTTATATATATAGATTTTAAAAGACTACATTTATAAATAACGACAAGACGATGTAAATGAATAGAAACGATTAACAAAAATAAATAAATGAATATAAACTTTGATACATCGATGTTTTTGATGCTTTTAATATTAATCGATATATCGAAGTTTATTTAAAAATGAATATAAACTTCGACATATTGACGATTTGCAGTTTTTCAGCTAAAAAAATTTAATTTATTATAAACAAAAAAAATTAATATAAACTTCGATATATCGATGCATTGATGCTTTTGATGATTTGAATATGTATCAATATATCGATGTTTTAATTAAATTATCACGAATATAAACTTCGTAGCTTAAATTAAATTTTAATTCATATTTCACATTTCAAGTGTTACGGAGCACCTAATTTTATTAATTAATTAATTTAATCCGTTGATCCATATTTTTCGATAGCAAAAAATTCTTATAACCTTAACGCCTCTCACAACCAAACAAAAAATTCCATTCACTTGAAAATTGGTACAGACGTTCAGGAAGACTGTACCAACACAACAAAACAAAAAAATCGATGATCGAAAATACCTTGACCTTACTTTTTGAACACACCTCGTATATTTTGCCATGCCCGAACTTTTTTTTCAATTGAAAGCATCGAAAACATCGATATTTTTTAGGAACTGCTATGGCAGGTTTGTGTAATATAACGCCGATATAGTAAAAATCTTATTTATTGTGACGCATTTAGGGGATCTCCTACGAAAGTCTGATTGATACAGGAATTCATAGGTAGGCAGATGGACATGCCTTATCATTTGGGTGATCTCAAACGTCATCTTCTCTATGTAACACACATTTTCGGCTTGCTGAAACTTAATGTACCCTTTGCACCCTACAAGTTAGGGTATGCTTAACTTGCGCTTGCCTCTGAAACTAATTTTCTATTTATCTTGACCTACCATATCATTTTGAGTGTTTTTCGATTAATTTAATTTAAATGTCATTGCTAAATTTATGTTAGAGCTTTTCGCTTTAGGGTCTTTAAACTTCTCGTAAAACCATTTGAGCACATTAAACGATATTCTTGGTACTACAACATGGAGCACATAAATGTCCACATTGACGTCCAGACATTTGCACATTCGCAGCTGTCAAAAGTGACATCAATCAAAAGACCTAACACATTTAAAAGCAGGCGTCCAGTTATTATGGGTTAGGTTCGTAGCACTCTAAAATTTCTAGGCGTGTTACAGCTCGACACGCCGCAAATATTCCAGGTAGTGTATGAAGTAAGTGCACATTTGCGTGTTGAGTCACTCACTCACTCATTCACATTCACACTCATTCAGTCACACACTCAAACACACACACACACATACACACCTTTCTAAGTTATTTCTCGTCAAAGGTGTAAAAAGGGGCGTGGCTCCATCCAGGTGGGTCACCGCACTGCGCTATGGGGCGTACAGCTTGTAATTTGCTTTGAATTGTTGCCATTTGTATTACAGCCGTTCGTTGGGTCTCCATATGTAGAGATGTTTGTATATCTCTCTTAGGGTATATAGTATAACATATAGGTATATATACCCATTATAAGTTCGTTTTTGTAAAATGTTTTTAGTGGCACTTTTTAAATTTATGAAAATTATTGTTGATAGATTGTTTCTGCTTCAAGCAAAGGGGGTAATGCCTGTGTCATGTATACAGCCGATTATAGGAGAGACAAATGGGAATACTGATAGGAATCAGCAAAAGCAGGTCAACTAGAGCTAGTTTAAAATCTGTTATCGATTTTTGGGTGTTTCGCTTTGGATCTGATAATATAGAAGCAGGTATACAAGGGGCTTACCATGTGATAGCTAGCGAATGGGTTATATACTATGCATAGGCTATAATTCTTAAAATAAGACAAGTCTACAAGTACCTTGGTCATGTTAGTTGTTGCAAGGCTGAGTGCCATTTCCCAAGTCAGGATTTTGAGGTATGTGAGGTTATATTTCCGGGAAATGGCGTTATTTTCCTACTATTGAGGTTATGTACAGGGTGCATAAAATGATTTTTCGCAAAGTTATGGCTATTCGCAGTCACTCCGCTTTTCGGGCGCATAACTTCAAATATTTCAAGCTACGAGCACATGACTAATTTTCGAGGCCTCCAAGGCTGCAGCTTTCTGACGTCGCCATCGATCTGAAACATAAAGAAATTTTTTTCTCTTAATCTATGGAAGCAAGTGAGCAAGTGAACCCTATAGAACTTTTCAAAAATATCAAGTTTAAAAGGATACATTGACTTTTGCTACTTAAATAAGCATTACTAGGCACATAAATTTAAATCTGAAAACCCAAAACTTAAACCTTTAGCGCAAATAGAGTTAGTAGAGTAAGCTATTCCTTTGAGCCTTTGAACTCATATTTAAACTCTACTGACCTGGTAGTACATTCTTTTTTACTATACTACTGTGACCCAGTGCAACATGGTTATAAAAGAAAAATGCAATTTCCTTATTTCAATTTTTCATATGCACATTAAGCGCCCATTTTACATTTCAATTGCCAGCCAAGCAAAAGCCAGAAGCCGGCTAAGAACCAGAAAACTCTATAACCCATTTTACCACCTGTGCAAGGTAAACGCTATGAGCATATAAAAATTAATATTTTAAAAGTATCCGAAAAGCAAAAACCCACAGCTGTAGCTGAAGGTAGTGAAGGGGAAAAAAAAAGAAAGCCTGAAACGGAAACCAAGCCAAAGGATTGCCGCCACGTCGAGTTCCAAGTTGTGGGCGGTTGCATTGTTATGATTTCTATACACTGTAAACATAGGGTCACGGGTTTACTAGATTCGAGCTAGGTATGTAACCGGCAGAGGGAGATTCTTTATACTATGATACTTCTTGGGTAGCGATTGAACAAAGTCTGTTTGAACACGTAAATCTTGAAGACAAATGAAGCTAAGTGCGCATTAAATGCGCAAAATTCTTCTTCCGATGAATTTTTTTGTTACCTTAAGAGGAAAACTTGGAAGCTACTACCAGTGCCTACAATTAGTATAATATATCCAATATATTCTTTGTAATTCAGAATTGATCTTCTATATATTTCTTGTACTTCCAACTAGACCCACTTCCCTAAACAAACTTTATTATTCGGAACGGGAGACGCAAGAGCGTCACGCTCAGTATTGGTTGGCTCACACTCTTCCGCAATCTTAATGAATCTGAAGATCTCCAGAAGTACATAGTCGTGCTGATCCAGTCTGTCTTTCTTCTGGATATAACCTTTTTACGAAGAAGCTGCTTGATGTGTCTTCTTCAAAGCGGAAAGTGTTTTCAAGAGCAATCATACTCAATAGTCATATGTCGAGGAGTTACCAGTTGTGCTGATTCAGTCTATCTCTTTTCTGGATATTTCCTTTTCTCGCAGGGATTCGCTAGAGCGCCTGACTTAGAACGTATATTTTGAGAGAATGCGTACACAATCTGGCAGAACCTAGAGGTGCCCTAGAAATTGAGGTGTTATTCGCGTTGAGCCATTCTACCTTTCGTTTTGATCTATCCTCTTCTCATATGAGCTATTTGTAGGTCCAGTCGAAGTTTTTACGAAAGGTTGTAGTCGAGGAAAATGAACATCGAGATTCTACATATGTTCGTTAATGGGGGATATAATTTCAGGCTAGATCGTCACAATCAGTACCTACGAGTATTTATTGGGATGATTCTTTTGCAATCTCATAGAACCTGAACGTGTGGAGGATTCTAGGAGTTACGCAGTCCTCGCTGATCTTACCTGTCTTTTTCTGAATCTTTTCTTTCCTGAAGGCTTAGCTTGCTGGTGTGAGTTCTTCAAAGCGGAATGTCTTTTCATTTAATTATGGCTTTTTTACTAGTCCGCGTTGTATTATCTGTCTTTCGTCTAGATCTTTCCTTTTCTCGTAGGAACTCGCCAGACTGCCTTACTTAGTCAGTAATTTTTCAGAGAATTCGCCCGCAATCTCTAAATCCGCGAGGTGAACTAGTCTCGCTTTCGTTTTAATCCATCCTCTTCTTGTAGAAGCTATTTTTGGTGTCTCTAATTATTTCAAATGGGTGTATACGAGGGACCCAGCATCGAGATTTTATGTCCGTTAATTGGGAAAGTCTTTTTTTGGCCAGAGCGTCTCAGTCAGTGTCCAACTGTCGTCATAATTTTTTTGCAATCTCATAGAACCTGGATGCATTTGGATTCGAGATGCTCATCTCGCTTAGGTAACTCTACTCCCAACTGAGTCATTATCTCTAACCTATTAAATTTATAGGAATCGACGATATTATTCTTCTCGTAGGAGCTATTTGCTGCTGTGTCTTCCAATCCCAAAGCCAAATTTTTACGAATGGCTCTAGTAGGGGAGCATCCAAATATTTGTAGACTAATGAGGAATGTCTTCTTTTGGCCAGAGCATCTCAGTTATTACCTGTGTATTAGAATGATTGTTTTACAATCTCATAGAACCTGGAGGTGAAATGCCTCGAGATGCTCATCTTGCTCAGGAATTTCTTTTTTAACTTAGTGATTATCTCTAACCAATTAATTTTATAGGACTCGAGGATATTTACTCTTCTCGTAAGGAGCTGCATAATTTGTATGACTTCCATTATCTTCGAGCTCTATTGGCATCGGCAGCAAAGGTTTGGTTAAGTTGATTGGTTGAAGTGGAGTGGAGTGACTGCAACTAGCAACTAGCACTTTTGCACCGTTTTGTTGCCACATTTTCGTTTCCAACTCGGTCAGATTCAGTCCAGCGATTAAAGAACCTCTGGCGGACGTTGATGTTTATTGCCGCCAGCTCCCCAAGTCCATTGAAAAGCGGCCTTCCCAAAGGAAATGAAAAACAGTTTCTTTTTCTTCTATCTCATTTTGGCTGGCTGTTCTTCAATAATCCTGAAGCCAGTGATAACTGCTGACAGTCTAGAGTCATCTCTTCTATTCCTGTTTATCAGCGATGTTGTTAGTTTGAGGTTGTATCTAGGCTATGGTGATCTACTAATCCTTCATGTTACAAGGATACTCCATTTACAAATATATTCTGTGCTGATATTTCTATTGACCACCTTAATTGGTGGAAACGCCGGCTCTGCACGAGCCACTCTGGGCAGATGCATTTCCTGCTAGTTCGTCGGCTTTTTCGTTTCCCTCTATATTCCGGTGTCTCGGGGCCCAGATTAGAATAGCATTGCGCTATTTCACAATTTAAGAGTTTGTGATGGCTGAATTCAGGATCTGAGTTGCAACCTGGCTATCCGACAGAATAGCAATTTTGCTTTTGAATGTGTAGTCCGCGATTAGCATCCTGGCTATATGCCTTCCCAATAGCAAATACTTCCGCCTAGAAGACGTTGAATAAATTGGGGGTTATTTAGTCACTCGAAGTACAAACCTGCACCGAATCCACAATCATTTTTGGAGCCATCCCTGTAGATTGTGCAAAGATCCCGCCGTCCAATCCTTTCGTTAAGGTGGAATTATATATAAAGGTGTGGTAACCAAAAGTTCTTATAGTATCAGGAATCCAGGGGCTATAGCTTTTTGAACAAGTTTAGAATTTAGTTATTAGCATCGAGATTGGCTTGGTCAAAAGCATTGGTTCCTTCAAAGGCAGGTTGCTGTATTTTCTTTGTAATATCATCGACAATATTACAAGCTACAGTGTATCCCACTGTCGTCCACTCCCCCGGACTTTATCAGATTTTTGCAGTTGTTGGCATCAGCTGTTGCAGTTACCTCTCAGATACAACAATATTTTCACAGTAAGCTCTGTGGATACAACGATGTGTGGTTAAAAATGCATGAGAAGTCAGTGTGCCGGAAAAGTGGGTGAAAGCCGTCCAAGTTTGGCTTGGCTTGGCTTGTGTGAAGCAACAACTTTATTTTAATTTAAGTTGTAAATTACTTATATACACTGCCCGACAACCGATTAGCACACCCTATGCTCCGCGTCTTAAGAGCTAAATACCAAGAAAACGAATAAAACTTTCAAGTTGAATCTTTTTTCCATTAAAAGAATACAAAATTATACACGAGAATAAATGGAAGATATGATATTAACTTTATTAATAACATATTAAATGAATTTAATCAAACTTAACATAAAAAATTAACTTTCATTTTTGCGACATTTGATTAGCACAGTCAACTGAAAACTTTAAATAACAAAAAAAATAGATTCAAAGTTCATTCAAATAATTTTTTTAAATTAGTTTCAACATTTTTGATGTGTTCTGTAAAATATTTAATAATGTGTTGAGCCTCCACGGTTAAGTATGACTTCATACATCCGACTTGGTAAGGAGTCATATAATTTTTTAATGTAGTCGAGTGAAATAGCCTCCCAGGACCTTTTAATTCCTTCAATGAGTTCAGCTTCAGTTGAATATTGTCTGCCGGACTCGTACACCTTGCGTGCTAGCCATCCCCAAACATTTTCTATAATATTCAGGTCGGGCGAGTAAGGCGGCCATGCTAGCAATTCCACGTTCTGACCCTCAATCCAGGATTTTACGATCCTGGCTGTGTGGATAGGTGCGTTATCCTGCTGGAACTTCCATTCCAAGGGTCCGAAAATATCCTTGACTGCAGGAAAAGCCGTTTCCAGAACACCTTTGTACGCAATGGCATTCATTCGGCTGGTTAAAAATTGCAGTTCTATGGTGCCAAAGTAAGTAATTGCGCCCCAGACCATGACACCACCTGCACGGCTGTGCAACCGATCTAAGGTATGCTCTTCCTTTCTGAGATCATGAAAGTAGTAGGCATAGCCGTCAGGACCCTCCAAATTGAACTTTTTTTCATCCGAAAAGACTACACGCTCCCACTCCTTGGTCCAGGTCATATTCGATCGACAGAAATCGAGCCGTTGCATCTTGCGAAGTTGGTTTAGTGGTGGTTTTTTCTTTAGTTTTAGACGCTTTATATGTTCAGCTTTCGATATAACTCTTTGTACCTTCCGAACGCACGCTTTAACACCAGTTTTTTCTTTTATTTTGGCGGCGGAGTCGTGAGAATTAGATGCGTGCCTTAATATAATTCGCTTGTCAGCTGCTGTTATTACTGATGAGGGCCGACCTTTCATGTTTTTTCCATAGGTATCCTCATTGTTTATGTATGAGGTAATAACTTTACGGCTGCGTTTAATATTTTTGGATATTTGAAGAATCTAGTGACCACACTCCCTGTAAGCCTTGATTTTGGCTTTTTCAGACTCATCCAACGGTTTTGCTTTTCCCATTATTACTTTATTTTATTGATAATCGATCACAATAAGTAAATAATAACTTTAATCAGTCAGACACCGCAACCTATGCGCAAAAATTGACACTAAAGCGAAAATGTGCTAATCGGCTGTCGCAAAAAAATGCATGCATTTTTGTCGCACTTCAAAGAAAACAGCAAAACAAAATAACGGTTCAATTCCAGAACTCAAGATTATTCTCAGAATGAGTAAAAATGATGAAGAATAGAATAAAAAAGTAATATGCATGAAACATATTCAGAGTTCTGAGTTATTTGCCTTTAAACTGATAGGTTAGAGAGTGTGCTAATCGGTTGTCGGGCAGTGTATCTATCATTGTAATCATAACAATATTAGTTTTGGTTAAACAAAAAAGTATGTTACGGAACTTTGGTAGAATGATAATTTACTATAATTTTTTTAAGCAAAAAACTTCCCGAGTGACTCTCGAGTCCGGGCGCCTCTGGGAGCTCCGGGCCCCGGGTAGAAAGCTTGTATTATTTATTTATAAAAGTTTGATGAACCTGGTATTTGGTTAACCTTTACAGCTCGATTAAATCAATCCTCTATTTCTGCCCAATATGAAGAAATTGTATCAAATAAGCCAACCAGTTCAGCCCTCATCATTTAAGTAAAAACTCTATTCAGCTGTTTCTGGAACCATCGCTGTCACACTGGTTCATTCCAAAATTCTTAAACAAAATGAACCAGTTTTGCCGCCTTCTGCTTTAACTGTATGTGTGTGTGAGTGTAAATGTATAGTTATGCTTGTATTGGTTGGATGCTGCTCGTTAGCTGCTGCTGCTTCTGCTGCTGCTATTTCGCTCTGCGCGGTTTCGCTTTTCTATAATTAACCACAAAATAATGAGTGGGGGAGAGAAATTTTTAATGAGCAGCTTGTTATGCCTTCTTTCGTTTTAATTAGTTTTAAGATGCTTGTTACCAACACTAATGTACAAAAGGCAAGAGACAGATGCAACAGCAGCCAAAGCGGCACTTGGCTTTAATTGGTCCATTGATGAATACAGTAAATACATTGAATACATTTGTATGCTATTCCCTTTGTGTGCGTGTGCATGTAGTGTATATGGTAAGAAGAACACTGAGCGAAAAGAAGGTGTAAATATATTTGAATTATAATATAGAGACTTTTTTGATTGCTTACTTACAGTCTTCTTTTTATGCCACGCTTCTCACAAGTCGCGCTCTTTTCAGTGACCCCAAAAAGTATGCTACAATAAATTTGGGTTACTGTAACTTTGTCTAGCGCAAACTTTTGTTATGTACATTTTATGCAAATTTCTCGCTGTGTAATAAGCGCTTAACTCTTTTACATGCAAAATTAAATGATGCGCATACGCACGGTAAAACCGCAAATTATTTTAATTGCTTGTCTCGTCATTATTCATTATTTAAGTGCTCAAACAGCAGAGAGCCCGGCACGGCCCGGCCCGTTCCCTACGTATGTACATATATTTGCGTGTACATGAGCGGATTGTATATAAACGGCAGACAAACACATACATAAACACACACAGATAGACAGCCCGCCAGTCGACACACACAAGCCGCTGTTTACATAGACATCAAACATTTTTTTTTTCGTTTTTGTTTTTGTTTTTGCCATACTTGCTGTGGAAAAGCGGAAAATTGCCGTCGTTAGCTTGCCACATGCCACATGTGTGTCTGCCTCTCTCGCTCTGCCTCACTCACACGCTCTTTATGTCTTGCTCTTACGCTTTGTTGTGAACGAACGCTCTGTGCTTTCATTTAATTAGTGAAAATAAGTATTAAATGGGCAACTCTTGTTAAAATAAATAGTGCATGCAATGGCTGCCAGGCGAAAAACTGAATGGGGTAATGACAAAGAATGGAGGACAGTCAATGGGCGCGAGGTAGAGAGTAGGAACGAAATGGCAAATGGAGAATGTCAGCTGATGGTGCTTCGATGTGTGAACAGACTGCAAAAGATTTACAACTAATTAAAAAATTAAATGGGTAAAATCAATAACACTAGACGACAGTGAAACTGGGGCAAACGTATTTCAGCAAGAAATAGTACACAAATAAAATAAATAAATTAGTTTATATATAAAGAAAATGATTATAAATATAATAATATTAGGTATTTTTTATAACTAGAGTAAATTGTATGGTAAATAGTTTAACAGCTAGGAAAAAATTGTAAAAACTTTTTAGGAGGCATATTAGAGGCTTTACATCCGTTCACATACTACATCTCAGAAATCCACAGCTAAAATGTTTATCTAGGACCATAGTACAAAATAAATTTAAATTTTGGCGAAGACCTTTGCAGCCAGTGCATAGTAATTAGTTAAGTTAGTTTTTAAATGTACTTAACATTATTAAATAAATAAATAAAATTTAAATTTTAGTAAGGTGAGGCAAATCCGACCTAGTAGTTGGTTTTAGCTATAAAACGCTTATTTGACTTCAGACCAACTCGTAAAATATTTAAAATTGAAGCTTTGCCGCAACTATCTAGAGCTGCTGATTTTTTGAAAAATATATATTTGAAAAAAATCATTTTTTTAAGATTCAAAAATGGTGGGGTAAATCCGACCGCCTATTTTTTCGCTGATTTTGCACAGATATGATGAAAATTTATTGCTTTTCGATTATAAATTATAAAAAGCATGATACGGTTTTGCAAAACTAAATTAATTTATTTTTAAAAATCGATATGCTTAGAATATATAAATCGAAATAAAAATTTAATGAATATCATGATCGGATCGGATCGAATAGCTAAGTAACTAATCAAATTTATTTGACATGCTGACCAAATAGCTTTTGGCGTTTTGTTGGCTCGAGCTGAATGTCTGATTGGCCCCACCATATAAAGGTCGGGTTTGCCCCAATGTGTAATTTGTTATGACGAAGCAAAAAAAAACATTTTAATTGATTTTTCCAACATGCATTGTGTTTATATTACATAAGCCACTTATTGTTTTTTTTAATATTTTATTTAACAAGAAAAATGTTTAATCATATGTTAAAAAAATCAAATTTAAAATTATAAAAATATACTTCTTGTATTTTGAGCATTTAAATGTAGACTAAGTATGAACTCGCTCAGTATTGTCGCTCTTGAGAAAAAGTAGGAGGTCGGGTTTGCCCCACCATACCCAATATACATATTCAGAATTCTGATTTTGCCAGCTTGTAATTAAAAAATGTTTGGCTTTAATATAAATATGAACTCGCTCAGTATTGTCGCTCTTGAGAAAAAGTAGGAGGTCGAGTTTGCCCCACCATTCCCAATATACATATTCAGAATTCTGATTTTGCCGGTTTGTAATTAAAAAATTTTTGGCTTTAATATAAAATATTTGTTATTAACTGACTTTCTGGAAAAAAAATACTAATAAGTTTGGGGAACATAACTTTTTATGCGATGTTGTAAAATTTTTCAGGCTGCATACAATAAATACCCAATTCTTATTTGTAGAAAACTTAAATTTTCTTATTTATTTATTTATGAAACATACACATAGAGTCAAGAATAGACATTAAAATGAATAAAGTAGGAATCAGTTAGGCCGTAAGTTCCTTTTCTAAAACTAAAAGCTATAAACATCGGTAGTCGAGCTGATATACCAATCCTGATCAACTTCAGCTGGAGCACTATACTTACACTAAGTTTATAGTGTATGTGAGTCCAACAAAGCAATTGAATCGGTTTTTTCAAAAACCTCATAAGTCCATAAATTCAAATTTTTCAGGAATCAATAAAAACTGTTTC
>JBAMAX010002753.1:0-159815 GCA_037043745.1 Chymomyza amoena | reverse complement strand
AACGCTGTCGTACAATCTATTTCTATAATAAATAACCTTTGACTTCAAAGTCTATTATTATTATTTATTCAAAACAATCTTCACTTCAGTTACTACTGTATCCGAAAACTTTACCATTGTAGATAACAAATCTTTAATAAAATGGCTGTTTGTTCTAGTCTTGATTGCTATTCAAATTTTTTTAATCTCCTAAAAGTTATTAAAAATATCTGTATATGTTGCAAAAGAAGTCTGTTTGAGGTCTGTTTGAAAAACTTGAAGTTTGTGTTTCTTTCGAGCCACAAAACATAATTGAAATTTACACGTTTTAACTTTGTTGCAATTTAAAATACAGAAAAAATCACCACATTAACTTTATGAATCATTGCAGTCGGAATTGCGGGCCGAAGAACGTTTGGCGGAGGAACAAAAACGCCATCGCGAGATACTCTCACGCGTGGAACGCGAAGCGGCGTTGCAGAATGAAAATTGTCAGATGAAAATCAAAGCAACCGAAATGGAGGCCAATGCACTGCGCGATGAGGCGCAACGTTTGCGTGTGCTATGCGATAAACAGGCCAACGATTTGCATCGTACCGAGGAGCAGCTGGAGCTGGCACGCGATCAAATTGCATCATTACAGCAGGAATATGATGAGGCTGTGCAGCAGCAGCGCAAGCTGGAGCAGGAAAAGAAATCAACGGAAGAGCTGATGCTAGAGCTGAGCGGTGAGCTGCAGCGGGCGCGTGAGGAAAATGGGGCACGTGCAATGCCAACAACATCGCCGGAGAGCATAAGACTGGAGGAGCTGCATCAGGAGCTGGAAGAGATGCGCCAAAAGAACAGAAGTGAGTGGGAGCAGGCAAATAACGAGAGTTTTAGACTAATTATTTCTTACTCTAGCGCTCGAGGAGCAAAATGAGGAACTGCAGGCGGCAGTGCTGACGCGCGGCGTCGAGGAAGGACGTCATCTGTTAAATGGCACACTCAATAGCTTGGCACAGGAACTGGAGGAGATGTCACAAGCTCAGGTGTGTTTAAATGCTTGCTATAAGAAACTAAGCAGGACTGTGCCGGGTTTTCTTTTGAAAAAGTGGAAATCCGGAACGGTTCCTCTAAACCGCTTTAAGCTCCGCCATGCTCACATGCCAAACGCACGCACACAGACACCAAAAAATTGTTTCGCTGTAGTGTTGAGTCCAAAAATTGGTTTGCTTTGTATGCCGCTTCGTCTCTCACATTTGTCAACTTGTTTTATATATCTATATATAAATTTTTATATAATATTTATTGTATTACAGGATTCTGTGGATTCTGCCACATTAGCATCCTTAAGTCAGGTAATGCTTATCACACACACAAAAAAAAAACACAACTATACGAAAAATTAACTAATTGGCATGGTTTGCAAAAAGTTTGAGCTGCACTGTTAACGGTTGAGGGCTTGCAGTTTGGCAAGCACTGTTAAAACTGCTGCTTGTTACAGTTTAGCAAAAATTGTACATAAAACTGTAACAATTTGCTTATTTTTTGTGTTTTCAAGCAAAGTTTTTTGGTTTACATGGTTGTGGTGGACAAAATTCAAAACTTAACTCTTTCGGCTCATAAAAAATTTAACACATTACGCACGCTCATTTAATGTTTTTCAAAAAAAAGATGGTTTATAAACACAGCTTTGGGAACGCTTTAAAGTTTAAGTTTTTATGTTCATTTTAAAACACTTTATAGATCATTTACTAATTTATCTACACATCCCTTTACAGCTGCAACAAGCTTTCCAGGAAAAGGAAGATGAAAATACCCGCCTGAAGCATTATATCGATACCATCTTGCTCAACATTGTCGAAAACTATCCACAGCTGCTCGAAGTTAAACCCATAGAGCGCAAATGAAGCAACTACCAGAACAACAACAACATCGTATAAACCAACCTAACTATAACTACTAAATGAACTATAACGTATTTTTTAAGTCAAGCTATCCATATATTTATTAAACGTTTTAGTCATAATTTATTTTATAACAATTTATTGTAATTTTTAATGATAAAAACAACACAAGCTAAATAAAATAAAAATATTAACTATAATAATGTCAAAATGTTTGTCCATAAAAGAAAATTGTTTATATTAATGTAAAAATATTTTGTATAAAAATTTGAATATTTGTATAAAACTTTAACATTGCAAAATTTTCGTTTAACTTAATTAAATCAAATTGTTTATAGTTTTATAGTGTTGTTGAGCCAGAAGATATTATACGTGTTAGTTTTTAAGTCAACTTTTTAATTGTTACAATAAGTTATTGTGCATAAAAACGATTTTAAAATGAAAGCAATGTATTAATGATATATGATAATTGCTGGATGATATGTGGTATATAGAACAGTTAGTGCCGGGTAGTGCAAGTCGAAATTTTTGGCACTGTGTCACCCGCTAATAATTTTAAATATTAATTTTAAAAGTGATCAGTTAGTTATGTGTTTCAAACTAAAACCATTGTCAGAGGAGAAAGTGCAGGAAGTTAAATGTCTTTGGAATTCTTCTTCTTTTAACTATCATGGATCTACTCTGTGTGCTTCTCATCTTTTTCTATTTTGTTCTTGATTTTTAAACTCTATAAACAATTCCCTCTGCCTAGGCTGAAAATTTTCACATAGTATGGCGGCTTTTATTTCTATATTCGCTGGAATATTTTTATATAGTAGTTCTATAAATTTCGGTTCCATTACGGACTACATAGTGTGTGACTTCCTCCAGGGGTCAACCGACGTAACCTAATATTATAAAAGCATTTTTGGTGCATTGTAGATTTCATATGAATTTTTCTAAAAAACTATAAATGATAGTCTCGATGAGTTGTCTTTTATTATTATATACTGATAAAGTGAATTGAAATTTTGTAATCTTTCGAAATGTGAAATTTACAGAAGATCATATTTGTATAATTAGAGGGAAACAAATATTTTAAATTTGAGTTTCATCTTCTACGTCCCGGCCATGATTTGTTTTATAATATTCTACATCAATATACCAATTCTTTCAAAATTCGCTCTACAGCGTTCAAATGTTAGACCTGCCAACTTCCTGCAAGTATCGTTTTCATTTTAATGCTTGCAAACTCCGGTTTCACTAAGGACTATGCAGTCTATGTGTGAATCCCCCAGGGGTTAACCAGTATAAACTAACCTAACCTTATGCTTGCAAATACTTCAATGGAAAAATCAAGAAGAAATCGAAGCTGTCGTCAGAGTAATTTCTTGGAATGAAACTGGGGTATTGAATCTCTATTTCGAAAAGGCCCAAAATTTGTAAGAATGCATCTAAAACCATTTATGTCCGTAATATGATTAAGAAATGTGCGATATGCTTTTAGTTTGCGGAACTCGAAAGAATTAAAAACAAAAGAAAACGAAGTTCCGCTTTAAAATCTGTTTTTATAAGAAAAAAAAATTAAGTTCCGCTCTAAAATCTGTTTTAACAAGAAATTAAACGAATTTCCGTTTTAAGATCTATTTTAATGAGAACAAAGTTCCGCTTTGAGAGCTTATTTTTTTTCTGTATATGGTCTATAAGAAAGAAAACAAAGTTCCGCTTTAAGATCTGTTTTAACAAGAAATTAAACGAATTTCCGCTTTAAGATTACATTTACTTACTGAATTTTTTTTATTCAAACTTACACTTGTTACACCCTGCACTTGTATTCATGTAAACCCATTTCTGACATTCTTCAAAAACCCCATGAAATAAACACGCTATATTTTTTGTGTGAATTGTTTCCGAAGTTGGGGAGAAATCCATCAGTTTTAGATGTAGCCTTGTAGATCAATTTTACAGCCATTTTTTCTAATTCTATAGTCTGCTTTTCTACTTTTTTTGAAAACATATTTTTTGGAGTTTTTTCTCTTTATTTCTAAAGACAGTTTTTCTAATTCTATTCTGAATTTCTACTTTTTTTTACTCTTTAATTCGTCTTTTCTTTTATTTCATTCAGACTTTCTTTATTAATTATTTTGAATCCTTCTATTTTGCTTCATTTTAATCTTTAATCTCCTTCTCCTTCTCATTTTCTTCATTTCACACTTTTACAATTAATGTCTTTAAACTGTTTTACTTTTCTTCATTTATTGCTTTTATTTAAAAATGTTTTTTCAGAACTATATCTTAAATTCTTCTTCTCCTTTCTTCATTCAGACTTTCTTTATTAATTTTATTGTATCATTTTCTTTAATTTAATCTTTAATTCTGCTTCTCGTTTTCTTCATTCAAACTTTCATAATTAATATATTTCAACTCCTTTTCTTCATTAACTGTCTTTATTTAAAAACATATTTTCTGAACTATACACCGCTTGATATCTTTAATCTTATATAAAAAAGACTTTAAAGAAAGTGGAAGATTAAAAATAAATAGCTTTAGGATATTTTTACATTGTTCGAAAAGCGTTTTCAAATAAAGATCGGAAAACGCAAAAAAAACGTATTTTTACGTTTTTTTCGAACTATGTAAAAATATCCTAAAGCTCAATATTTTTAATCTTACACTTTCTTTAAGAACATTTTTTTTTCCGTGTTTTAATCTTTAATTCTCTTTTTCATTTTCTTTATTCACACTTTCACAATTGATGTCTTTGAACTCTTCTGAGTTCTTCTTGCCATTAATAAAGATTAAGCAAAAAGTTTTTAAAGAAAGTGGAAAATTTAACATATTATGTTCAATTTTCCACTTTCTTTAAAAACTTTTTGTCTTTATTAATTTCTTCTAATGTCTTTATTTGAAAATGATTTTTGGAACTATACATACATCCGAAAGTTCAGTATTTTAAATCTTCCACTTTCTTTCAAAGCGTTTTTTTGCATTTTAAAATCTTTAATTCGCTTTTTCGATTTTTTTATTCACACTTTCACAATTGATGTCTTTGAACTCTTCTAAACTCTTCTTGGCTAAAATAAAGCTCAGTAAATTGAATCTTCCACTTTCTTAAAAAACATATTTATTTTCCTTCATTGTCTTCAGTTAAAAACGTATTTTCAGAACTATATATCCTCAACCTTAATTTTTCAATCTAACACTTTCTTTAAAATCTTGGTTTGCGTGGTTTAATCTTTAATTCTCATTTTCGATTTCTTTATTCACACTTTCACAATTGACGTCTTTGAACTCTTCATTAATTGCCTATAATAAAGTTCAATAAGTTTAATCTTCCATTTAAAAAAAAAATATTTCTTGCGTTTTACAATCTTTAATTCTTTTCCTTTTCTGCATTCACACTTTCTTAATTAAATTTTTAAGCTCTTTGCTTTGCTTCATTTTATTTTCTTTCTTCAACTCTTCTACTTTTCTTCATTTCATTTCTTTTCTTGGAAATTATGTGCTAACCTTTCTTAAACTTCAATTCTTCTTCTGCTTTATTACATTCTTACTTTCTTAACAAATTTCTTTAAACTTGGCTTTTCTTTGGTGTTTTTTAATCTTTCTTGTGCTTTCTTTACTCTTCAAATTCTGCTGCTGTTGAAACTTTTATCTTTTGCTCTTCTTCTTTGCCTCTGGCATTTTATTTCTTTTCGTAGAGATTTTCTTAAGCTCGAACTCTTCAAATTCTGCTACTGCCTAAACTTTAATCTTCTGCTTTTCTTTCCCTCTGGCAATTTGTTTATTTTCGTTAAGATTTTCGAAATCTCCAATTCTTCAAATTCTGCTGCTTTTAAAACTTTTATCTTCTGCTTTCTGCTTTCCCTCTGACATTTTATTTCTATTCGTTAGGATTCTCTCAAGCTGCACTCGTTAAGCTATGGTCTACTCTATAAGAAGGTGCTCTTTAAGAACGTTACTCTCTTTATTTTATTTAAAAAAAGTAAAAACTCTTTTTAGAGCTTCACTTTTCTCCCTCTTTGTTAATTATAAAGTTATTAAATTAAAATGTATAAACAAGAAAGTTACTAAACAATTTGCGTTTACGGTATGGACAATCCCAGGTCTTGTTGAGGTTTAAGTTGACCCGATTTAAGTAGATGGGCAATTATCAAAATGTAGTTACTAAAAAATAAATAATAAACATAATATTTAAAAATACTTTTAAAATAAATGTTTAGTTTTAAAATTGTAAAAAAATGACTTATATGCAGTTTTGAAAAAATAATTATTGTAAGCGCTGAAAATTGGTTTACCAAAAAACAGCTGTTTGTAATCGATATATTCAAGATGTATTCTAAAACTACAAAAAAACTAACTCAACGAAACTCACAGCGGTCAAAGCTTTTCAAAAAAACTTACAGTTTCAAAAAAAGGCAAAATTTTAAATTTTAATATTTAATTGCCTTAAATGTTTTTTGAGCTGCCTTCAGTTACGAATAAATATTTATTATAACCCTAAATGTGCGCATTGTTTTTAAGCATAAAAAGTCCATTAAACTTAATATTATATAATAAATTGTCATATATAAAAAAAAAAACTAATTAAATATTTACTTTTAAGTGTAATTTACAATGCATAAATTTTATGCAAGCCGTGCAAGAAGTTATACTAAAATAAAAACAACAATAATATTTTATAAAAAAAAAAACGGAGAAAGAGTTTTTGTTTATATACTAAATATTTCGCTTATATACTCAAGCTGACGTACATAAATAATTAGCCAAATTATGTACATAAGTAAAATTTGATTGCGGAACATGCTGGATGGAGCTGCTGGAACCGGTTTTGGTTTGGATTATGCAACTTTTTGGAAACTCAGCTGTTTATGGGCTGGTCAACCGGTTCCAAATTTGCCAATTTGGCTTATAAAAGCAAAGTTCTGTGGGGTTCAAGGACTCATAAGGCAATTAGAAGTTACAAGATGTTTAAGCAAGTCTTTGTTTTGGCCGCAGGTAATAATACCCTCAAATCTTTAGCTTATTTAAGATCTCAAATGAATCCCTTTATTCAGTGCTGCTGTGCGTTGATCTGGCCACAGCGCAGGTGATGCCAAGCGCAGAGATCAGCACTGTTACTGTGCAGGTGCCGTTGCTGTCCAATGGAAAGCCCGTAATGACCAAGAATGAGGTGGTAGAGGTTGCTCACGTGGTGGAGATTAAGCCGGGCCAGGTGGTGCAGGAGATAGTAGTACCACCTACCGTCAAGGTGCCTGTGGTCCAGGAGCCTGTTAAGGTGGTCACGACAAAACCAGTTGTAGATGTTCCAGGCGTGGTAACTCCAGTGGGAGCTCCTGTGGTAACTCCAGTGGGAGCTCCTGTGGTAACTCCTGTGGTAGCTCCTGTGGTAACTCCTGTGGTAGCTCCTGTGGTAACTCCTGTGGTAACTCATCCAACTACCGTCAAACCCAGCCTAGACCAGGTGAAGTTGCGCAGCATAAGAGCTGCCGTCGGTACTGTCAAGCCAGTCGTCCAAAATCCAGTCGGTATGCCAGTAGCAGAAGTCAAACCTGTGACTCCTGTCAAAGATCAGGTGAAGGTGCGCAGTATGAGAGCTGTCGTTGGAACTGACAAGCCAGTAATCCACAATCCTGTCAGTGTGCCTGTTAAGCAAGTCAAACCCGTCGTAATGGACACGGTGACTCCCGTCAAGGATCAGGTTAAGATGCGCAGCATGAGAGCTGTCGTTGGAACTGACAAGCCAGCAATCCACAATCCTGTCAGTGTGCCTGTTAAGGAAGTCAAACCCGTCGTAATGGACACGGTGACTCCCGTCAAGGATCAGGTTAAGATGCGCAGCATGAGAGCTGTCGTCGGAACTGTCAAGCCAGTAGTCCACAATCCCGTCGTTGTGCCTGTGACAGAAGTCAAACCTGTGGCCGTTAATCCCAGCAAGGATCATGTGACAGTGCGTCATATGCGTGCAGTTATGGACAACACAAAGACAGTAGTCCTAGAACCTGTAGTGCCAGTAGGTGTTGCTGTGCCGGTTGTAAAACCCGTCGTCGTTGATACTGTGACTCCCGTCAAGGATCAAGTAAAGGAGCGCAGCATGAGAGCTGTTGTCGTAACTGAGAAACCAGTAGTCCACAATCCCGTCGTTGTGCCTGTTCAGGAAGTCAAACCCACCAAGGATCAAGTGAAGGTACGTCATATGCGTGCGGTGATGGACACCACAAAGACAGTAGTTCAGGAACCTGTTGTTCCTGTAGGTGTTGTTGTGCCGGATGTAAAGCCTGTCGTCGTTGTTGGTCAGGTGACCCCTGTCAAAGATCAGGCAAAGGTGCGCAATATGCGTGATGTCATGCCTGTTGTTGTGCCCATGCCGGATGTTACAACCACTACCACCACCATGGTTCCCATCATGCCCGTCGCTTTAACCACGCCTGTGACTGTCACAACTGCATCCGTTTCGGTTGTCGACACCACTACCGCCGTTCCAGTCGTCTCAGTTGTAGACACAAAACTTTCGCCTTCTAAGAACTGTCATCAATGGCTGCACGCAGCCATGACAACTGTATCACCTACCATAATGGAACCCACACCTGTTGAGCAGTGTGACCAGTTGTGCACCAAGCTGGAGTTCCTGCCTATCTGTGCCCACAATGGCATCTGTGTGCATGAGTTTGCCAATCAGTGTGTGATGGATACCTTCAACTGCAAGCATCGGGATTTGGCTTTCCGTGCTGTGGATGATGATATCTGCCGCTTGAGCTTATGTGCACGACGCTGCACTGAGCAGGATCTCAAGGTTTAAAATGGGATCGAGCTGTATTTTTAATACGCTGCACTGAGCAGGTTCGCACACTTTAAAATGGGATCCAGCTGTATTCTCAATAGTCTGTGTCTTTCTTCATAAATAAAGAAATTCGAATCCTAGAGTAACTTTACCTGAGGTCGTTTAAGAAGTAATATGCCATTTTGTTTCCTTGGGTCTTTAAAATGTTTTCTAAGCTGTTATTGATGCAGATCTTGGGATAAATTATTTAACAATTAGGCAAAGCCAGGGTTCCTGAGTTCAAGAGCTCTATTATTGTTGTGGATTTACTGTCAGGGCTCGGTGTAAATACTGTCGTCTTGCCGGGATTCAAACTAAAGATGCACTAGAATGTCCAGTACATTTTCGCTCCTTGCCCGGATTTTCACTCTACGGCCCTGATTACATTGATAGTCTCCTTGGTAGATTTTAAATTAAGAATATTACACGGCTTAGTAAAAGGATATTATGGTATAATACAATTAGTATAAAAGCACCTTATTAAAGTTACTGCGCAAATTTTAGTCTTGGTATAAGAAATACCTGATTAATAATATTAAGAATTTAGCTATATCTGACATAATATAACTAATACAAAGAATCACCCTAGTCAAAATAAACCAGTTCCACATTAAAAAATTTACTTTTTTTAAATTAATTTGTTCTCACAATTTTCTTTAAAACAGCTTATAATTCACATATCATTCAAGCATTATTTGCATAACATCGAACTCTACCAGCTTTTCTACATAATAAAAAGTTAATCGTTAGAATATTTAAAAAAAGTATTTTTATATTATTTTCAAGAATTTTATATAATCTAAGATGAAAAATTTTGGAAAGATATTTCAGAGCAATCAATAATCAATCAATATCAAAGCGATTAAAAATGTACGATATTAAATATTTTGTCACAAAATTAAGGTAATTTTATTTTATTTAGAAGTTTAAGAGTTATGCAAAATCTAAGGATATAATAATAAATACCCGAATTATTCAAGATTTTGAAGATAAACTAATTATAGCCGATTTTTAAAATTTAATAATTTATTTTCAAGAATTTCGAAAAATCTAAGGAGGTGATAAATTTGTATATTTTTAAAAGACCGTAAATAATTTCGAAGCAATAAAAAAAAATATCGGATCTTTTCAAGATTATCAAGCGAAAAAACTGTTGGGCTGATTTTTAATATTCCAAATTTTTTTCATGAATTTTGTCAAATCTAAGGATGTGATAAATTTTTGAGTTTATTATAGATTTTCAAGCGTAAACAATTTAAAGTGATAATATCCAATCTTTTCAAGCGAAAAAAATTTGGCTCAATTTTTGATATTTAAAATTTTTTATCAAGAATTTCACCAAATATAAGGAGGTAATACACTTATAAATTTTTAAAAGATTTTCGAGAGTAAACAATTTCAAAGCGTTTAAAAAAATCAAGATTTTTTAGCGAAAAATATTCGCCAATTTGTAATATTCAAAATTCTTTTCAAAAATTTCATAAAATGTAAGGAAGTGATAAATATTTTAATTTTTGAAAAATTTTCGATGGTAAACAATTCCAAAGCTATTACAAAAAAAATTTCTGATATTTTTAAGATTTTTGGGCGAAAAAAAACATGAGCCGATTTGTAATATTGAAAATTCTTTTTAAAGATTTCATAAAATCTTATTTAATAAAATTTTTTTTTATCGGTTTGGTTCAGTTCACTCATTGTAATTTTTTTTTTAATTTGTAAGATTATCGGTTAATTTATCGTATCCAAAACTTTGCCTAATAAAAACGAGAGTAAAATTCGAAGTCGAACCCCTTCTTCATACATTTCTGAATAATCGTTACTTTCCACTAACCAAGCGATTAAAGATTTTTTAAGAATTTAAATACCGAAGGTTTTTGTTTTTTCAAAAGTAGTTTTGTAATTGTCTGAAAATATCGGGCCTAGACCTAGAATTTGATGTTTCTCGCCCAGTATGGGAATACTATAAATTTTACAAAATATGATTCGGTTTATCCAATTTTGAGATGTTAAGTCTGATAAGTGACAATATCCTCAGGAATATAGATTAATTGAATTACAGTTTAGTTGGTTGGGATACTTTGCAGTGGGGTCTAGTACTTGAAGTAGATTTCAGCCTGTTTTTTCGAGATTGACAGTTATGGATGCATCAAGAGCTTTCTTCTCAGAGGTTAAGGCAGATGCGGATCCACGGGTGGTTTTAGAGTCCGAACCCCCCCAAAAAGTTCGAAAAATTGGGTTGAAAGTCTTGGCGAGCCCAGATATAAATATTCTTCGAAGTAAAGCGCCCTCCCCCAAGACCAAATCCTAGATCTGCACCTGGGTTAAAGCCAAACTCAACTGTTCTAACTGTGAGCCGCGACATTGATCTATTTTCCCATAAGATTTAAGTAATTTAAATGAGATTTAAGTAATTTAAAGAATTTTTATTAATTTATCTGTAATCTTTATTGAAATTCAATTTTATGTACATTTTGAAATCACAATCAACTTCCATTCGTGAGAGTCTGGAAATTTTTCAAGCACTCCGCTCTACAAACCCAACTCAATGCGATCCTCAATGCCACACATTGGTGCCCAGCTCTCCTCGCAGCGCCAGTTCTCGACGGTATTGAAACGCTTGTTAGGATGACGGCAGTTATGGGCGGCCATGGTGCAGCGACTGGTAAACTTTTGCAGGCACTGTCCATTATTGGCACAAATGGGCAAATCCTGATCGGTGCAGCTAAAGTCGCAATTGGCCGGCACGCTGCTAACTTGATCGCTCATAACCATTTGGCCATTCTGGTCGATGGCCAGGACATTGCTGCTTCTGCCGGGAAGCACCTTGGCCGTAGCAGCAGCAGCGAAGAAAACTGTATAGGGAGAAAAAGCAAAGTTTGTAAGCTACAGTTTGAGAGCCTCCATTTACAGTGCTTTTAAAACTTACCTAGGCACAAAAGAGTCAAGCAGTTCATTTTGGCTAAAGTTTTTGCAGTTTTCTGGACTATATTGTTTTTCCAAATGTTTGTTGTAACCTTGCTGTGGATCTGCAGCAACTGTTGGTATTTGCCTCAGTTTGAAATGTTTTTATACAAAAAAGTTTATACAGAATATACCCACACATACCTATATTTGGTCTGACAAACTTTTAGCTTTCCTTATTACTTCGTGTTTGTCATAATCCTTTATTTTAACACCTGTCAAATATGTAAAATTCTTTCAACTGGTAAAGCAAATTGCATCATTGTCTCTGCCAGGGTTGGCCTTCCATGTTTGGTTCTGGTATGTAATTTATTTTGTTTGCTCGGATGCTGCAACTTTTGTCTTTCCATTTGTGACAAAAATAAAACCTTTTGCTTGTTAAGCCGTGGGAAATTTGCATATTTTTTTGTTTTAAACAAACTTTTCAGGCCTTTGGTTGTCTGTATATTAAAAATGCTTATCAATTTAAAAGCATTTGGTAAGGAATTTTTGTTAACATGATTGAAATATAAGCCTTACATTATTTTCAGCATAATGTTGACATTGTCAAAATAAATTTTAAATTGAAGTACAAAAGTTATTCAGTTATGTTTGTGGGATACTTCATTAAATTAGAAAATGCTTTATCATCTAATACACATGATATATTTATCGGAAGCTGATGGGTATTTTTACTTATAAATTTTCAAAGACTTCAACATTATGTTAATATTATTTATTTATTTACAATGATTATTATTAATGAGCCAAATGTTTTTTCTTATAAAATTAAATTAAATATAATATTAATGTTGCAAAACACATCTATTAATTGTAGTACTGGACACTCAGACCTAAATATGTTCATATAGTTAACTATTTTTTATAAAAAATTGAGTGGAAAATTAGAAAGTATGATATTACGTAGTTTCAAGCAGTGTTGGCTCCAAGAGGTTTATTTCGTGTCCGGACTTCTCAAAAAGTTGAGAAATGGGTTGACAATTTTTTTCTAGCGTTATTTTTATATTTAGCAGTGAAAAATTCCCCCAAGACCAAATCCTGGATCTGCACATGGTCTCAAGTGTCAATATCTAGGATACCATAGTTTATGTTTGACTCAGTACTAAAACAAATTACAAGGAGTATGTTGAATTTAATTTTATTTATTAATACCTATGAAAAGTACAAAAAAACCGGCTTAGATTTACAAATTTGTTAAAAATCTATCCGATGTATCAATTACGAAATTTAATTTAAAGGAAATTTCCTTTCGAATCTTTACGCTTCCTTTGGGAGATAAAAGAAAAAAAAAAGTTTATTTGAAAAATATGGTTAAACTTTTTTTAATAAACTCCGTGATATGAAATTTTTTTTTGGCTAATATCGGATTCATGGGCTTGCATTAATGCTTATTTCTTATGCGAAACTAGTTCTCAAAATAGTCTTAATAAATTTTGAAGGTCTTGCTTCCTTTCACAGTACACAGTTAAATTTCGGAGATCTGTTTTAATTTAATGTCAATCCCATATACCAATACTCGTTTTGCATAATTTTATGACTTTTATTATACAATAGAATCATTAGGGACTAAAGAATTTTAAAGAAACTCCGAGGAACGATAGTTCATTTAACACAGCTCACAAAAAAAAATAGAATTCGAAGTCAAAAAGTTCAGCACCCGAGGGTTCGTGCATTAACTCAAAAAAGGCTCCGAGATTTTTCAGGTGTTATTTCAGAAACCTGACGTGTTGTGGGTTTTTTGAAATCATATGCAGCTTGAGTGATCCGTAAAACATATACAAACATAATAAACCGAAAAAAATGACGTTAGAAGTTTTCTGTGCCCCATTCTTAAACTATAGATTCATTATCAGCTCAATGCTTTGATACCTAGGAAGCCATTTTAAAATTAACTTTCATCCATATCTCTATATAAATATCTATCGTATTTGATATCATTTACTAACCAACTCATCTAATCTCTAATTTATAATGAGACTAAGTACTTAAAGTGCATTGACTTACCGAATGCTTCCACAAATGTCGTGATTGGGTTTTTTATCCCATTAAATTGAACTTAATTAGCTTTATTAAACCGCTCAATATTTTAATCTGACTTAATTAGGTGCTTAATATGCAATTAATTAATTTAAAAGCCGCGCTTAACAAATTCACCACAGTTGATGTAACTCACAAATGTAACTTACTCATCAAGTTTAAAACCAGAGAACCATTTTGATTTGCGTCTAAAAGTATGCAACACATTTTTATATTAAAAAGTTAAATTCACGAAATTTCGAAGCACAACAGAAATGGTAAAAAAACTAATACGTGAGCTAGTTGAATGTGTAGGTATTTCCAAATTCAGTTAGCTCACTTAAAGTCGACCATTTTGTATATATTTTCAGCATTTCCGGAGTCACTAACTCTTTTGGTCGACCACTGCGAATTTAATCTTGGCAGCTTAATCGACCTCCTTTAAAATCTAAAATCCAAAACTTTATTTTTGTAGACGAAGGAGCAGAATCGCCTAGAGCAGAATCGAGCTCGGCTTTAATATTGATTGGGTAATTTTTTTTTAAGAATAGGCAACAAATAATTAAAGTTTTAAAGCTGGAAGCTAGTTTAACAAATAACATTTAAAGCTATTATATGAGAACAATATGAATTCCAAAAGTTTTATTTATTAAGATATTGAAGGAAAAACTGATGTTGATGTGTTAAATAGATTAGCACAAAAATTATGATAAAATAAATGTTTAGTAAATATTTAAGATTATGGAATCCAAGCCATAACCCACTTCAATATTTATAGTAATTTTTAAAAATTAAACAGATTTTTTTTTAATTTTTTTTGCTTATTTCTATGTACTCGTATGATAAAAACAAATAATGTTACTATTTCTCTTTATTTTTTGTGATAATTAGCCGTACCAAATAACGTCACGCCAAAATGGCGACATCAATGTGTAGCAAATTGTTGAAGTAAACTATATCAAAGATATTCAGGAAATCTCTAATCTGAGCATAAGCATCCCATGGGTTTTACTTGAAAATTGAAATTTAATATGTTTCAGATATTTAGATATAGAAAAAAAAAACATACTAAAAATGATATAAAAAAAGTATTGCTTTCTTCATTTAATTTGATATATTTTATATAAAAAAAGTATTTTTCTTTAATTTAATTTTACGAAATGTTTTAATATTTATAGGTAGGGCCACTTTTGTGGTCGACCTTTTCAATTTTGATGATTTTGACTTGTGTGATAGAGCTAATAAAGAATGGTAACCATGTAAATTTTAATTCCAAAATTCCGATTATGTATCGTATAATAAATATCTGTAATTTGTTTTTTTAGTTTTAGACTTTTCTGTGACGAGTCTTATGTTCTAATCTTTTAAATTGAGTCCCCCCAGTCCTTTTTTTGGGAAAAGGAGAGGTTTAATATCTTGGCGGGAAAATGGATCAAAGGGTCACCTGAAAAATCACATTAGGTATAAGCAAACCCAGCTCAAAGCTAGGACCTAGGTTCCAACTCAGCTTGGAAAATAAAATCCGTCTTTATGGACCTATGCCTTTCATCTTTAGGTACAGAATGTACATCTAATATCGAAATACTTTAAAGATAATAATCAAGCACACTCAGAAATATTGTCAGGGTAGCCTGGTACGTTAGCGATTTTCAAATACACAAAGACCTCAATAATTGTAACGTTAATGATATTATGAAAGCAAATTAGCTAATAAATTTATTAGATAATAGCGCAGATATTAGACGGTTAATCCGATATTATATACCAAATCTTTCCCATAGATTCAAAACTGCATTTAGACCATTGGAGTAAAGCCAATCATGTTATTATTTTTTTAAGATGTTATACAATTTTTTGAATTTCCTTTGGGCAGATTATAAATAAAATAAGAAAATATATGTATATCCTAAACGAATAAAGATATCGACGCAAGTTTTCATTCCCATGAAAGATACAATATTTAATTTGAAAATTAAATTCATATTTTTATACCCTGTACCGTATGGTACAAAAAGTATATTAAGTTTGTGCAAGCCGAAAATGTATGTAACATATAAATGGAGACGTCGGAGACAGCCCAAAGTTACCTAAAATATGATCAGGGTGAATAGAGAAGTTGATATACCCATGTCCGTCTGTCCGTCCGTCCGTCCGTCTGTCCGTTTGAACGCCTAGATCTCAGAGACGGTAAGAGCTAGAGTACCCAAATTTTCCATTAGATCCCATATTATTCCATAGAAGACAAGTTTATTTTATTTTTGTCATATCGGGGATAAATTATATAGCTCCCATATGGGTGTTTGAGACGACCTCGTAAAAAAAAATTTTTTGATGGATAATTCGTTTGTTTATGAAGATATCGTTACCAAATTTGGTATTCAACAGTTTATAGTTCCCAAGCACTGTACCAAATTTCATCAAAATCGTTTGACTATATCATATAGCTCCCATAGGATCGATCGGCCAAAATAACTTTTTTAAAGCAAAATTCGCTATATTTCGTTTTTTTAAAAAGAAATCGTAACCAGATTTGGCGTTTGGAAATTTTTTAGAGCACTTAAGTAATGTGCCAAATTTGAACAAAATCGGTTGACTATCTTCCGAAAAATCGATTTGATCAAAAAAAATTTGAACTAAATTCGGCATTCAGATCTTTTTAAAGCACTGTGTTAAATTTGATCGAAATCGGTTGACTGTATCATATAGCTCCCATAGGAACGATCGTTAAAAAAAAAATGTTTGCTTAAAAATTCTTCTGATTTTGGTTTTTTGTGAAGGAACCGGATTTTATTGGAAGCTAGTGGTACGGGGTATCCCAAAGTCGTCCGACTTTACGTAGGCCATTTTTTAACCTATTTTATTAATTTTTTTGTAATTTGAAAATTCAAAAGCAATATTCCAAAATGCTTGGCCATCTTCAATGGACTGCTTTTAATAAGTGTTTCAGTTCGCTTCAGGAAAGAGAAGGCTTTGAAAATTTTTTTTTTCTTTTTAAAAACTTGCCATTAGGGAGTCCTCTAGACAGTCTATTCCGGTTTTTTATAAGTCGTTCGTATATTTATTGCTCTGAAGGTTAACGCTCTCTAGTGTTAGGTCATGATACAAGTTAAAATGCCTCACATACCATTCTTGGTGTAAAAAAAAAATGTTTTAACCGTTTTGCCATTAAGGATTACAATTAAAAAAAAAAATTGTAATTAGTTTTTTTATGGCGCAAGTCTTGTCTAGGTAAGTTTAAGCGTAAAATAATTTAATTCTAATTTTTATAAAGGAAAATCATGCAAAAAAAGATTTCAACATAAAATGGTCTTGGCTGTTACCAAGCCCAGCATTGCACTTTGGGATTAATCTTTCCATTTAACCAGTTTTTAAGTGCTACCAAATTAAAATTATCCAAAGAATGCACTGACAATAAAAATCAACTTAAGCCCTAAAGCATGAAGGAAGCAATTAAAGCAAACCCCAGAATCAGACAGCGGCCAGACGACCGATCAACCATATCGAAACCAGTTCGATTATGCATTGATAACATCTGCCAAGTCAGAATTCAGAATTTCTTTGCATTGTTGTCGGAATTTGCATACAAAACGCGTAACAATAAAAATAAGTTCAAAACAAATTATACAAATGTTATGCGAACTGCGTTTGATAAGACTGAGAGTGGCTATAAAAAGTGCAGTCATCGAAAGTGGAGAACTCAGACAGCGTCCAGACGTAGACAGAGATTGTGTAGCTTGAGAGGATTACTAAATACTTGATGAACATGAAGACTGTTTTGTTACTGGGTATGTATAGGGAGGAGCACAAATGGCGGCACAAACTTTAACAATTTTGGCAACTCTTACAGCTTTTTTGGCACTGAGCCAAGCCGTGGAAGTGCCTAATCTATTGCTGACGCCACCTAAACCCAAGCCGGAGGAGCATCAACTGCCCGAGCACATCCAAACATTGATCACCAATCACATCAATCATGTGCTGCATCATGTGCAAAGACAACAGCCAACTACCACGACAACGACTACACCCAGCAGCGTTTTGGTGGGCCAAGTGCCACCAGTGGTGGAGCAGCAACAGGTTGCACATAAGCAAGGTCACCTACCACAGGTAATAAATCATCAGGCAATGGCCATGCTCATGCCACGTGGTGCCGAAATGAATGTGCCAATAACGACGACGACGCCAGCGACTCCCAACAAAGTTGTGCCCCATGTGCCGAATGTGCCGCACATTGTGGTCTCATTGCCTGGGCAGGCGCCTGTGAATGTAGGCGATAAGGTAAAACAGCTGCAGGAGCGAGTTAACCTAATCATGCAGCAGGCTCAGACACACATACCTCAAGCAATCAATCATGCCATCAAAGAGCGCCAGCGGCTGGAGCAGCAAATCAAGAACAAGTTGGCAACCGCACTTGGTAGCAGCACCACCACAACCACAAAGCAGCCTGATCATGTGGAACACGCTGTGCCCCAGCCAAATCCTCATGTTGTGCCGCTGAAGAGCGGACGCTCTCTGGAGCTGCCGCCACATATTACCAATATAGTGCAACAGGTGCATCATCACGTGCCTCAGCTTATAAACAAGCGCATGGAGCTGATGCAGCTAGGCAAGTGCAACTTTGAGTGTCCAGAGAAATCTTTGCCAGTTTGTGGCAAATCCGCACTTGATTGCGTGGTGGAATTTCCCGGTCAATGTGAGCTGAACAAATGGAATTGTTTTAATACCAACAATGGTAAGTGGAGTGGCCTCTGCTTGGAGACGGGTATTATAATATTTCAAATCTTTATTTTGCAGTTTTCAAGCAAGTTCATGATGATGATTGCAAGGGAAAACAGAAGTGCCGGGAACTGGATAACATGCAGTGGTTAAATAAGAATGGTCGACCAGCTCTTTTGGTTTAAAAAAGCTGAATGTATTACGAAATTAATTTGTACATATAACATTAGAAATTAACCTCTTAAAATGGGGATCTACGTTAATAAAGTTTACGACTTAATATACCTTAGAATCTTTTATATTTAATTTGCTTTGTACGAACATGCAGCAATGTTAAGGGGCTCCGGTAGTGCTTAGAACAATTTAGAACTCCGCGTTTTCAGATTTATGAAGCCTGCTTTTGTTGTCTTTGCCATTAACTCTTTTAGATAATATCCTATATATTATATAATTTAATTAAAGAAGATTGTTTAAGACATCCCATAAATACTCATTCCACTTTTACTGTCCCTCAAAGTCTAATAAAGGAGTTAGTAGATTTTCTCCCGGCCCGCAATTTGCCGCTTATCTCAAAATGTGATAATTTACGTTCTAATTCAATTCAAAGTGTAAAAACTTATAATATTTCGCAAAACTGAGAAGTCGAAGATTTGCATAACGTGAAACTTCAAATTTTCAATATTAGTTTTAGATGAATAATATGATAAGCGAAAAAAGAGTGCACACGACAGATTCAAAATATATATGTTATAACTGTTTTCGGATTCTAAAGAGGTAGTGGGAATCTTAAGAAAATTTCGGAGTCTTCTAGCCTTGTTATTAAGAATGGTAAATTAATTATAGAAAAGTTTTGGATACCTAGCTGCTCCCTAAAATGAAAATATGATTCACGAAAACAAATAAGCCTGTTTTTGCATTATGGAGAACTACAATATTTTTAGTTCACAAAAAAGTGGTTAATTTCTTTTAAGATTGTCCTAAAAATAATTAAGAGAACGTCTGAAAGTTTTTGAATTACAACCATGTGCTGAGTAAATGAGGATCCTTACTGCTACTTGAAAACACAACCTATTTATATGTAAAGAAATAATACTTTTATCAACAATTTTTTTATTATAATTTGTAGTGTTTCAATTTAGAAAAAACCACTAAATTTCTACATACACTTTTGGGCAAGGATTCGGCACGGGATTATATTTGTTTTTCGTTATGCACGCCTTAAACACCCCTAGGGGAGTAACATAATATAATACCGATATCAAAATATGTAAAATAATTTATCTCTCATGATATCACTTATGATGTTATCAGATGTCGACGCGTTTATATTGATTTCTCTAGTCATTATTTTTTATTAATTTTGGTAGTTTGTATGTTACATATGTTAAATTTTAACCTTTTCAAATATAATATACGGTACGGGGTATAATTACATATACGCAGTGTAGCCTTATATGGACCCCAAGAGGAGTGACCAAATCGATCTAAAATTTTTTTTATCAATTCTACCAAGCTTTAGCTCTGTATAAGCATCTCTAATCTTATTGCCAAAAAATTAAATTTAGCAGAACCAATTGCTAGCTCCATCTAACGACAAGGCCTTGCTTGCGCCATCTAGTGGTGACAGTCTGCGGAACGATGAACAGAGCCGCTGACATTATGAAAACTTTTAGGCAACAGGCATTTGGACCTCAATATTACTTAGTTTGCTTTATTTATATAAGTTTATGGTTATAAGCTAAGTCATTGTAATATTACAGAGGTAGATACAAATTTTTACCAACTAGTAATATAGTAAGGTAAAGAACGAATAATTGCTTTAAGTGTATTATCGTTATGGTCTATGGACCGAAGATTTAGGGACTTTAATATTCAGTTATTATAAAACATATATTTAGCAAAAAATTGCCTGAGGCAAGCAGTACTTATTTAGCCAGATAAACTATATAAAACATTGGCATACTATGGCATATGTGCTAATTTAATCGATTCCAATAACTATACTGTTGGTATGGCAATATGGGAAAATAATTCAAATTATCTAGGTCTTCTTTTAGATCATTCAAAATTCAAGAGAGCATGCTCAATATTCCATAAATAATATTTTCCATAATGAATGAGTATTGATATAAATAAATCCTAACGTAATATAATATGTAACCTCTTAATATGACATTTAATTAGCTACATTTAAAGATACTTAGTCAATTTTCAATTGTCACTTTCTGTCACAGATAGATTTCAGTATTGACAGGCAGCATTTCCTTTAGAATATTAAAAGCTTTTAATATTTACATAGTACAAAAAACATTTTCAGTTTTTACATCTATTAATATTTATTTACAGTATGCGGAAGAGGTTGCCAAGTAACGTAGCGTATTTAAGTATTCAAACACTTGACAATTATTTGAATGCAATTATGAACTTTAATACGACACTTGAATATTAAAAGCGTTCTAAATTAATGTGTATTTATAATGTACTTGTAATTGAGAACTTAATAAGGAGAACTTATACCTTGGTCTACTATATGAACGTACGTACCAATTGTAGCCAATCTAGCCGAAATAAGTAATAGTAGTCTTATTAATTGACTTAAATGTACTAGAATTAATTATTTGCGAAATCGAATTAATTTCTATTGTTAATTATGCGGTATGTAATGTATTCCTTCTAAATAGAAATTGAAGATTCTGTTGAATCTATGAACTGAAGCCGACACCTTAACACCCTATAGGGTATGAATACAAAATTTGAGTCCCTGGGTGGGTTCGCAGGTAGTGGGATACCCTGCAACCCTTTTTTCTATATTTCCAAGTTAGTATTTTTTTTAAATTAATAATCAAGGGTTTGGGAAAACATAATTTTTATCAGTTTGATCAACCTGATATTTTCTAATATGGCGGAATTTTCTATTATACATAGTCTCATGAACAAGAAAAAGCTTTTTATAGCTGATCTAAAACCTACTTGGACAGATGCTATTGCGTCTGGGAGAGAATCTTAAAACTTGGATAACTAATACATTACTAATCTAAGACTTTGTGAAATACATTAAGACTTTAAAATTTTCCTTTTGTATAAAATAGACGCCTTACTTAACTAGATTTTTAGATTATAGTATTAGCCTTTCCTTAAATTTTAAAGATAGCAATCTAACTTACAGAAGATTCACAAGATTGCATGTATTTTATCTCTTATACAGATTCTAATTATAATTCTTTTGCTTGCAATAGTTCTTCATAAAATTCTATAAATGAATGAATACACGCTTGAGTTGAGTTCAAAATTTGAGGACTTTTGCAACAATAAAGTGTGTGATGCACGACAAAGATGGAGATTACGGCTCCGTTGGAATGATTAGAGTAGAGAACCTGTCTACAAATGGTATAACAAATTGGAGATGACGCGCTAGAAGAGGCTCCTGGCGAGGGCTCTTGAGATTGGCTGTAACTCGGTAACGGGTTGTGAAGGCCCTTAAGTCAGTAAGTAAGTGAACACTTTACAGAACTGAGTTCGAGTTCCTGATACTATTCTAGTTTATAGCTGCTGAATTCAAAAGAATAAGTTCCAAAAAAACACACTCTATGGTATTTTCAGCATTACAATATTTTGGTATTTTTTAGCCATTTTGTCATTTAAAAAGCTTAAAAAAAAATACACAAAGTGATTTTTAATTGGCTTTAACAAATTTAGGAAGTTTTACTTAATTAAGGACGCTAACAATGTTTTAGTATTTTTTAGCCATTGTGAGATAAAAAGCTTAAAAAAAGTTATTTTTAATTGGATCTAACAATTTGACTAAATTTAGGAAAAGAAGCAAAAAAAAATATCCATTTCTTACTCTCAATATATTTAGTTCTCTAATAATGCGCTTTAAAAAGACCAAAAAGCTTTCAGACAAGAGCTCATTGTATTCCTTATTCCATAAATTTCAGACAGACAACTTTGGACTACAAATAATAAACATAAAAAAACAATATTTTTTTAAAATCTAAAAGTAATTGTAAAGAAATTTGAATGCTTTGTTTGTGTCATATTTCCAAGTCCCATCACGCACAATATGCGACATTTTCACACTCAAATACATATTATTTTTTTTTTGGCCAATTGTGCCCCAGTGTGCACACTGAGGCAAACACAAAAAGCAAACTCAATTACTTAAAAATACATAAAAATAAAAAATAAAAAAAAACTCAGATGGTTGACGCTCGAGTGCCCTAAAGATATTTGAGTAGCAACTTTGGCAAAGACCAGACTAGACTAGACCAGACTCGACTCCTCTCGAGTCGTCTCGACTCCAATATGCAAACATTTACCAAGGCGCAAGTCCCATGCAGGACAAAGTAGTCTTTTTTTTTTGTCGTAATATTTTCTATGTATCTTTTTTTTTATTTATTCTTGTTTTTTATTTTTGCCTATGCTTTGATGATTACAAATTAATCACACTTTAAACATGGCAATTACGCGAGGTACTGCAGGCGTTGGTATTCCGATGTGTGCGCCAGATATACATAGAGAGCTCTACATGAAACGAGAACTTGAAATGAAAAACGGATTGGAGAGTTGACCGATGGTGGGATACACTGCAAAGAGTTTTTCTGAACAAGAAGTAATGTTTTGCTCCAAAAGAAAAATGGTAAGCGGGTAAGAATGGATGGAAAGTGGTTTTGCATCAAAAAGAGTTAACATTGGCTATCTATCTCGATATAGAGGGAACCTTCAACAATGTTTTGACTGAGTCGATAACACTACTTGCTAAAATCGTCTCACTTCGGTTGGTAACCCATTGGCTAAGTAAAATGCTCCGCTGCCGGGTGATGAACTCGGATCTTTGTGAGGGGGTGGCAAGAAAAAGATCTACGAGGGGCACCCCGCAAGGAGGTGTAATTTCGCCTCTTTTGTGGAACTTGGTCCTTACGACCTTCTTCGCAAACTTGAGCAGACAGAATGTAGGGTGGTTTCCATGTGGTTTTCGTCTTATGCAGACGAGGTGGTTCTCATAGTTACGGGTAAATACCTGCCCACTGTCAGTGAGCTATTGGAGTCCACTCTTGGCATCACACTTTGATGGCCACAACAGAACGGTCTTGGGGTTAATCCTCAGAAGACACAGCTGGTGTTGTTTACTAGGAAATATAAGACCACTGAGTTCACTGAGACGGTGGGTCACTAGGTGGATCGAAACTCAAAAGATCTATAGAGGCGATGTATCTAGGTGTCGTACTGGACTCCCCCGCCTCCCCGACCGGTTTTCAAGAGGAGATATACGCAGTCTTATAAGCGGCTAGACTTATTGGCACCTTGGAAGGAAGTCCAAGGAATATTGTAATTCTTATCGATAGTCAGGCTACAATTAAAGTTGTGTCATCGCACACCATAAACAGCAAATTGATACGTAACACGACGCTAGCGCTCAACCGGTTCCATCACCGTTTAATAAGCATCTGCTGGGTTCCGGGTCACTCAGGTGTTTCTGGAAGCAAAGCGGCGGACGTGTGTTTCAGGAACAGCTCAGCGGTGACAGCTAATCTTGCGGACATAAAAAGACTATGACAGGACATCGCAAATCAGGGAGACGGCTAGAGCTCTGGCGGAAAGAGAAGACAACATGGTGTCTGGTTGTCGCATCTTCCGAGAACTCTGGCCGAGATATTATCCAAAGCGAACATCTGAACTCCTGCGCTTCCATAAAAATAGGACTAGGATAGTGATGGGCGTTGTTACTGGGCACTGCACCATAGGCAATATGGCTGAGAGGTTCCCTATCACGATTGAGATGAGGAAAGACAGAAAGCATCCAACAATTGCTATGCGACTGCCAGGCGCTTCTTAGAAGACGAACCCAGTTTCTGGGTATTCCGTTCTTTGATGACCTGGGTGGTCTAGCCTATGTGCCCATAGTGCTTTCGTCGAATCCTCAAAATGGTTCTGCAACATGAGAGACTTAGGTGATTGGGGATGTCCTACAGTTTTTGATCCTCTTTCACAATCCCTCCCTCTGGAGATCAAGGTATTCAGATAAATTGACTTTTTGGTATAGCTTGTTGGATCCAGGAGAGTCAGTAGTAGTAGACTTTTTGGTATAAACAACATTATTTTACGTCTTCCTCTATATGACCCAAATCTAGAATACCCTTGTTCCTCTCTAACTATAGTGAATTAAAATGCTACTTCAGCAGCTGGTCGGTCCGACCGACCGAACGACCGACCGCCTGGCTTTTATATGGAAAATTGCTTCCTTTCGCTGTTTAACTTTCATTTTAATAAATAATCAAGTAGACTAAAGACCAAAGTCTTGGGCTAGCTTTAAACTCCATCCAGTCTTATGACTTTGACTTGGCTGCTGCTTGGTTGCGGTTCGTCAAGTCCCTCATGTAATTTCCAGGCAATTTCTCATACCCATAATTGCATAATTTCAAAGTTGTTGGCAACTTAATTGCGCGCAACATGACCATGAGGTTGGGGCAGCTGCTGTTGTCTCTTGTCTTTTCCTGCTGCTGCTTCTGCTGCTGCTGCTGTCTTCGGTGTAAATAAAACCTTTTTAAACGCTTGTCATGTGGCAGCAGCCTCTGCCGCGGCTGAGGCATCACCATGTCCAAGAGACTACCGAGCTAGCAGCCACTACTAACTGCCTACATGATAAGTCGCCTCTGTTGACTTCAAAGCGCGCACATCATCAAACATATGTTGGTCTGGGGGTAGCCCCCTCTCCTTATCCTTGGTCTGTCCAGCAACTTACGCCAACGCCAACGCCTGACAGGCTTAAAAGAAACAACAGCAAAATCTCCGCATCATGCTAAATCGTCCTCGTCGTTTGTCGGACGACGCTCTTGTCCTCGTCATGGTGCCCCGCCCCGCGGTCATTTGCCATCAAAGTTAATATACTTTATATTAAATTTGTTGTCTGGCCTCGTTTTCTTTTTGTTATAGCCAATGCTGCTCCTGCTCCTGCTCCAACTGCCTGCCAGCTATATAATCTGCATCTGCTTCAATTTCCACGCTCTCTGTCCTTATTTCGTTATGGCCATGTCAACCAGTACCTACCCGCATTCCCGCACCCGCTGGCTTTTGTCCAAGAGCACATCATTTGTCCGAGCCGTAAAGCGCTTGACGCTTTGAATTGTTTTGATGCGTTCTGCTGCATTCCTGCTCAACGTTCCCATTAAATTACTCAATTAATTTTAGTTAGATTAAAAAAAAAGAGTTTACAATCGTATAAAAAACTTAAGTTACTCTTAAAAAATGAATCATAAAAATATGATTTAAATTTAAATGTAGAAAACTAATTTTGACTTAAAAAAAATTAGCTACAAATTTTTGTATATGAAAATAAAACTAAAAAATATTTGAATTATTTTTGTTTTGAGTATGATGCTTAAATAGGTTTTTGTTTTTTTTCTTTATCCTTTGTTGAAACAATTAAAAAAAAAATGTTTATTATTTATTTTATTTAATGAAATACATTTTGTTATATGTCGAAAAAAAATGGAACATTTATAAAATTTTAATGTTGCTTTAAATTGTTCTAAAAAAATCTATCGGAATAAATTTTACACAAAAATATAAACAAAATTGGCAATTTGCAATGTAAGAAATTCTAAATTATTGAAATTTTTTAAAATTGTAATATTAAAAAAAAAACAATTTTTTTGTAACTAAAATTTTTTTAAACCTAAACCTAACCTATCTTAATATTAAAAAAACTTACAATTTTTTATGTTTACGAATTATTGCCACATTAAAGCAATACAACTCGTTTTGGATAATTTAAAACTGTGAATTTTTTTTATGTAATTTTTTTTTATTTAGTTATCGATGTATAAACGGAAATTTGTAAAAAATTAACTTACGCACATTTTTAAAAATTGATAATTTATTTTGCTTATGAATTATTACCACATTAAAGTTCAGGTAAATATTCCTATCTCGATAAATAATCGGAATTTTTGTGAAACAACTTGAGTTAAATTAAAAATTGGCTTTTTAAATTATTCATTTAATCTACATTAAAGTCCATCCAATATTTCTCGAATCGATATATAAACGGATTTTCGTAAGAAATTAGCTTGAGGATTCACATTTTAAATAATTGTAAATTTTTCTAAAAATTTTAATTTCATAAATTTAACCAAATTTTTTAAATTGTCGTATGTTAATTTGATTATAAGTTTGTGTAAATTGTAAGTTTAATGTAATAAAGAAGAATACGTTCAAAACCTAAATTATCAAGGAAATAGAAAAGTTGAATGCCAAAATCACTACGATGGCGTGGATCTCGATAAGTTTTCGAGCCTGACCAAGACTAAAACCAACGTTATTCTAGGAGCAAGTTTATTTTATTTGTATTGATCTCAACGATAATCTCAGCTCCAATGGGCGTGATACGATTTCGTCATAAAAGCGTTGTAGTTGACTAGTTCGTATGTATATGCCGATCTCGTAATCAGACTTGGATTCGAGTCTTTAAGCTCCTCAAACATACCCATTTGATCGAGCTTCGATTGACTATCTTCATTGATCCGCAAAATCTCTTACCGCCAAATCGCCATATTTTTGAGGTTAGGAAACAGGTAATAGTCACTCGGGGCTAGGTCTGGAGAGTAGGGAGGGTGCGGCATCAATTCAAACTTGACAGATCGTTGATTTTAGCCATCGCAACGATTGACTTGTGCGCTGGTGCGTTATCGTGATGAATCAAGATTCTTTTCTCCAGCCAGATGAGGTCGTTTAATTTTCACCTCGTGGACTCAAACGTTGCAATAAGTCTGCGTAGTATTGACCAGTGATAGTTTTACCCTTTTCAAGGTAATCAATGTATGACTAGATACCTCTTGCATCCCATAGAAACAGTCAGTCCATAACCTTGTTCGCTGAAAAAATTGTTTTTGCCTTCTTTGGAGTTGGTTCCCCTGGTCCAATCCACTGTTTAGACTGTTCTTTGGTTTCAGGAGTGTAGTGGTGGACCCAAGTTTCGTCAACGGTTATGAATCGACGCAAAAATTCGCTTGGATTACGCTTATACAACGTCAAATTGGCGGTAGAAATGTTTTTTCGAATTTCGAATTTTCAAGAAAAACACAGAGGCGTCTTGTTCCGTGTGCTCTCAAATCTAAACTAACATGGCGATCGGGCTGAAACTATAGCTACAAGCTATCTAAGGATGGTACTATAGAACGCCACCTCAAGGTAGGCCTAGTGGCGCCATCTCTTGGTCAGGCCGGAAATTTATCAATCCACCCTCGTATTTGAATATATGTATATCTTTATTCATTCACTATTTTCCAAATAACATTTAAACTAATTATTCTGTTATCGATAATTAATTAATATATATTTTGTAAAAAAAAATTAATTTTAAGTCGCATTTGTAAAAATCATCATTGGTTAAAAAATAGCTCAATTCGCTTTTTTTCGACTTAATCTTTAAATGCAAATAATACAGAAAATATGTTTAAAAATTTAATAAATAACTTTTTTGCTTTAAATCTAAAATTTGCCCGGAAATCTTTAAAAAAAATGTTTGGAAATTAAAATCTAAATAAAAGAAAAATTAAGGAGAAACCTTTGGTCTAAGATCCAAAAGAGTGGAATGAATTCTCTGGAGCTTCCGGCCGTCTTATAATTCAAAGTATAATAAATATATTCGTATAAAAATATTTGTAGTATTATAATTAATAACTGAGAATTATCTTTCAGCATTACGATTAAAAAGATAAGAAGAAAAAAATTACCAAAAAATACCAAACTTGTACTGAACGGACCTGCTGGCAAAGCTTAATTGCTCCTTGTAAGGGTATACTTGAAAAGAGTGGCATAAAAGCACTTAAGCCAAATGTATGCCGCAAATTGTGACATTTAAGACAAGTTTATAGAGCAACAGGACCGTCTTTTTCATTCAAGCTGATGTACAAAAATGAATAGTCAAGTCAAGGCAACAAAATTGTTCAAAATTGTTGCTAATTTGGCATTTACATTTAAATGTGGAACGTAACCATAATAGTTGGCATTTATTTTTAGTGGCTAAAAGAAGGCAACCAAGATTGTTAGCAGCTAGACAGCTGTATGAAAAGAGCGACCCAGATAGATTGCATAAAAGATATACACACACACTTTCGCATACAAAGTCATTAAAAAATAAATCAAAATCGTAAAAATAAATAAAAAATAAAAAAAATTGCAGGTGCAGTTAAGTTGAGATGGGTTGTTAAAATTTTAAAGAGAAGTATGGCGGTTGATATGCGAAAATGTAAGATATATGTATACGGGGTGTGTTCAAAAAGTATCGCGAATTTAGAATTTTCGCGGGCTACGTATATTCGAATTTCGATTTTTTTGTGGCGTTATGTTGGTACTCATGTCTCTCTGTTATGCCGACCAGCTCGGCCATTTTGAATGTTCACTTAATGTTGACAGCTGCTTTGCTTGCACGTGTTTTGGCTCGTCTTCGATTTTTACCTATTCAAAATAATGGATCAAAGAACCTGTATCAAATTTTGTGTGAAAATCGAAATTAACTGCGCGGATGCATTCCGAATGTTGACTGTGGCATACGGAGAAGCTACCTTGGACCGATGCAAAGTAAATCGGTGGAACAAAATGTTCTCAGAATGCCGAGAAGATGTCAACGACGAAGAGCGTGCCAGACGCCCGAGCACTTCAACAACAGTCGAAAAAATTGATGAAGTGAAGAAAGTCGTATTGGACAATCGTCGAATCACCGTTAGAGAAGTTGCTGAGGACCTTGACATATCGTTTGGCTCGTGCCATTAGATTTTTATCAATGATTTGGGCATGAGACGGGTCGCCACGAAATTCGTACCAAAATTACTCAATTTCGACCAAAAACAGCAGCGCATGAACATTGCTAATGAGATGTTGGACTCTGTCCGCGACGACCCAAATTTGCTCCAGAGGGTCATAAATGGTGACGAATCGTGGGCTTATGGTTATGACGTGGAAACCAAAGCTCAATCATCTCAATGGAAGCTGCTGCACGAACCAAGACCGAAAAAAGCGAGCCAAGTTTGGTCGAATGCGAAAGTTTACAGTTTTCTTCGATTGCAGGGGCATGGTGTATCATGAGTTCTTGCCACATGGTAGAACGGTCAATAAGGAATATTACCTGCAAAATTGTTAGCCACAACTTTTTCCCATCTTTTTGGCAGCTTCTGAATTCCTCGTCAGAAAAATTGTTTCTTCTTTTGACGCGATCCACGAATCGATTCAATTTTTGGACCTCTGAGAAAGAACGAAAGTGCTGTTTGGCCAGGTCATGCGTCATCAATCGGAATAAGTGATAAATCAGATGAGGTGATGTCAGCAGAGTACGGCGGGTTGGGCTAGTATGTGCCATTTTAAAGTTTCCAGGTAAGTTTTCACTATCTTGGAAACATGTGGCCGAGAGTTGTCATGTAGAAGTATGGTCTTATTGTGTCTTTCCGAGTATTGCGGGCGTTTTTCCTTCAAGGCGTTTTAGTTGCGTCCGATACAGGTCTCCTGTAATGGTTCATCGCCTGGATGCAAGAGTTCATAGTACACTACCAAATACAGAGCATCAGCTTCGAGCCATGAATATTCGGTTTCGTTGTTGAAGTTGTTGCATGGCCGGGAAGCCCCACGATGTCATAACGTATCCACTTTTCATCGCCGGTCTGGATTACGATGCTAAAAACTCTTTCTGTTTTGTCGTTGGAGGAGTTGTTCGCAAGTGCAAGTGCGCCGTTCGATGTCCCTCGGCTTCAACTCGTACGGCACCCAATATCCCAGTTTCTGAATCATTCCTAAGTTTTTTAGGCGATGAGAAACGGCTTGCTGAGTCACGCTCAATAGAGTTCCGGTGGCGTTCTGCCCATCTTCATCCTGTTAAGTCTCTAATTCTGTATCGTTGAACTTTTTCACGGGTCCGGGACGATCCTTGTCTTGCACGTCATATTCGCCATTTTTAAACTTTTGAAACCATTCCCGACACATTCTTTCACTAATACAACTTTCACCATAAGTTTCTACAATCATTCGACGCCCTTGAGCTGCATTTGTTTTTGAATGAAATGCCAAAAGCACCACTTCCCGAAAATGCCCCAAGAGAGATTCTGTGGAGTTGTTGACCAATGCCTCAGCTGGCAATGTATCGATTCTGTTCGCATTTATCGACTGATTGGCAATGCTGGCGCCACCTATGGGAAAATGGCGGTTTTCTATTTGCAAACCTATAATACATTGCACAAATCTAGTATACCCTTTGTACTTTTAAGTAATAATAAGAACCTTGAAAAACTAAAAAAATGTTTTGTTCTTAGCTCAAAAAGGGTGCCAATATAGAACTTAAAATTCGTATAATCATTCAGGGCTCCGGCACAAATTGCTGTAAGGTTTTTCTGTCAGTTGTCAAAACCTAGATAAAATCCTGTTTTCTAAAACCTTTAAAAAAGATGTTGCACATTTTGGTAAAAGATTTTGTTTTAATTTTTCTTTACAAATAGATTTCCAACGCTTTCAAAGCTATTCCTGATTCTTTAAAAAAACAAAAGTTATATCTAAAAAGTTTAGTATAGTCGCGGCGGTGCTCGACAGTTTAATACCCTGTACCTTTTTTTTCGAAAAGAATCCCTGCATATTCCTTCTAAGAATTTTTCAATTGGAGCATTTTGCTTTTAAGTTTCGTTACGAATTTGCTTCGATTTTGATGAAAATCGAAAATCGAATTTGGAAGTGGATTTGTTCATTAGAGCCACATGAATCTAGTTACCAAAGGCTTGTTACCATAATTACATAGAGTCATATTAAGATACCGCTTATACGCAAGGGGCGGTGAAATTTCTACATTTTTGAGTATATTTTTTGTAGTATTTGTCCGATTTTGTTCATTTTTTACACACAACGCTCTGTTCAATTAGAGATGTGACTAAAAACCGCGAAAATCCACCAGAGGGGAACGAGGTAAGATATCGATATGATTCAACAAACTTCTTCTGCTGAGAAAATATTTGTCTAGCTCTTATAGTAAATACTATCGATAGTGCCACCATACGATAGTTTAGATTTCGATAGTCTTTTTCACATGTTACTAATTTTTTGTGCGTTAATTGCCCATAAAAGTTTTTTACCGACAATAGTATGCTATCGATATATCGAAAAAAACCATGGATAGCATTTTGATATAATTTTTTCAGTTTTTTTTTGCTTTATAGTCTTATTATCCGTAGTTGAAATTAATTCATTGTGTAACCGAAAATTTGTAAGTTTCAATCAAAAATATTATTATATTACAAATTTTAGGTTCAAAGTAAGCCTCATTTAGTGAAATGACACAGTTCCTTTAAACGCTCGGTCTGGTGGTTTAGTTAAGTTTATCGAAAATAATTTTTTTACATTGCAGCCTCATTTTTTAGTTTTTGAGGCTGGGGCAGATCTTTCACTTGATCCTCCAACTGATGCTCCAGCAGATGCTAACTTTCCCATAAACAGACTGCCATAATTGTTATATATGATATAGTAGAAGGGCTTGTTGGCGTAAAATTCCTTGGGCGGATACATTGGTATCAGCTTTTCCTTTACCGTTTCAATAGCAACTGCACAGAAAATAAAAGTTTAGTTTTTAATGTGCCTGGCATTTTTGAAATATCATGCAGAAAATATCTGCGCCTAAATTGTGATTTTGTGCGTAATTAGGGGTCACCCTAAAGTTTTTGAGTCGAAACCGAACTTGAAAATACAAAAAAAAAAAAAAATTACATGGGGGCTCCGCTACCTTTGCACTATGCTGGCAAAAGCGGGTCAAAAATTATTTCTTTATTTAGTATTGTTTTTAAATTATTCTAATATTGAGTAAAGCTTCTCATTGAAAGAACGAACTGAATTTTTTGAAAACTTGTTGACTTTGTGCCGTAGTGAAAGCTAAACTGGTTCTTGGAAGCTCAATATTGAAATAAGTTTTTTTTTTATGTCCAGCTACCCCAAAAAGTCAAATCTAATTGTTATTAAATCATACAATTTCCGAGTTAATGGGATTGTCAAAAAACTTTGCCAAATGTTTTCTTTACGTACATCGACCCCATTTTCTCCATTTATTTCATTATTTGCAAAATTTTTTGCCAGTGCTCAACAAAGCCATTCCTTAATCATACTCACCGGTAACTGCAGCAGCCTCCGTACCCCCCTCATTCACATCAATAAAAGCCCTGTGTATGATTTTTGAAACTAGTAGACCCTCTTTCTGATCCAAAATTTGACCAAATTCAGCTTCACCCGAAAATAGTCGACTCATGCCCATCTGCAAAAATAAAAAAAATATACCATAAACATTTAAACATAACCGATAACTTTCAAATTCCATTACTCCTTGAAAAACTTGCGTTAGCTCTTGTGTGAATTCCGCTCTGAATTTTGGAAACTTTATATAGACAATTTCTTTAGACAATTTCATTGTAATATCCAACAAAGAAATGGTTTTTAGCTTGCTCTCTAGCAGCTGCAGTCCGGTCTTCTTATTGTGCAATATAATCAGCATGGCCAAATCGCTGTCTTTATAAGGCATGGACAAGGCCGTGGCATCCAATTCGGACAATTCTGCATAAGCAAAACTATTCCGAATATTCTGCATATTCATCATGGGCATCTTTATCTTATCGGCATCATTTAAAAAGAAATACTCTTCATGTGTATTCGCTGCCTCAAATTTGGATTCCCACTCGCCCTTAAAGTGTACAGCATTGACCAACACTAGACGTGTACGGTCATCAAAATCGCCTGGCGAAGTAAGATCTTAATTAAATTATTTGTCTTGGATTCCACCCATTTATTTATAGTTTTGCTTGCCGCTTCGCTGGCGCCAAAGTTAATCTCTTCCGGCTTTGATTGGAACTTGTTGGTCAGTAGGTTGTCAAAGTTTTGCTTAATTTTAGAGCCTTTCATTATGTAGACTTTATGGGCTATTTGCAATATTTTGGAGTTCTTATAAGCGGCCAATATGGGTGCAAAACTGTCTGCAATTTCGGATACATTTTTTGAGTTTAGTTGAAGACCACGATCCAACTCCTCGGCAGTGGCTTTCTCAGCGCCCATGCGCACCATAGCAGCGCAGGTTTGTATGGATATCGGAGAAAATATAATATTCTTGTGGGGATTCAATTTAACCAATTGTTCGTATACATTGGTGCCAAAGGTATTTAGATTTTTGGCAAATTTTGTATTATCAGCTGCGATGGTGCTCGGAGTCGTATGTTCTAGCAGAAGAATTTATTTTCACTTAGTTTTGTATATGTAAACTGGTCGAAAATTTTGTAATATTTAACAAATCGTTTTAGACATTGTGAATTGACAGTATTTGTCTAGGTATACCTATAGAGTTGTTGGTGTTTTTTGAGCATCGCTTTATAAAAATTTCGGTGAAAGGAAATATAATACTTTGTAAATTTTTTTATCGGACTTAAAGTGAATTTTTATCGTTTTGTGTGAGTGATGAATACAAAAATTGGATCGGTCTGACAGTTTTAGCTCGCTTTCGATCCACGCATTAACGACTTGAAAATATACCCATGGGGCAAAGTGCACCACGCTTTTTTTGTTTTGTTTCGCTGTGTTACATTCAGAGCTAGCAAAAAAACAGTTAACACCATGGTAGAATCAGCTTTCACTCTTAAGAAACCATCCAGACTAGCGCAGTTTGAGAAAGAAACGGATAAGCTCCAGGTAGCTCTAGCTAGGATTAGCGAGATGAGATGGAGTTTCAATGGGACAACAACAACACTCCCCAAGTCCCTCCAGAGGAGACGCCAGTGACGACACTAACGACGACTTCTATACTGCTCTCACAGCAACTCTCACCAAAATACACAGAGGTGACATGACTATACTCATGGGTGACTTCAATGCGAAGATTGGTCCAAACAACAGCGGACTAGGATCATTCAAAGCAAAAAACAACAACGGCGAGAGACATACGAAATTATGCCAAACATTTCAACTGGTCATTCCCCCACAAAGATGTACATAAAGTCACATGGACATTACCAAAAGGGAACACACGCACCAGATTGACCACATATGTCTATGCAAGAAATGGAGACGGTCGCTACTTGATGTACGGAACAAGAGGGGAGCATCGAGGGGATCATTGAGAATTTGCAATAAAGTGAACCGAAATCGCTCACTGCACACCAACAGCACAAACCGATCGCACCCCCTCAACCTTCACCTACTTGGAGGCATAAGCCTCTCCTACAAGAATGGCGCTGTCTATACGAGCACACCTTGTTCCATAGCAATGCCACCAAATGGGAATACGCTTGCAGGACACTAAGGAGCACTGCGGAAGAAATAATTCGCAACGAACAATGAAGAGCAAACTGGATATCAGACAGGACGTGGGAACTCGAAAGCTTTAAAAATTAATTTATAATCTTATGGGACTCACGAGCATTCACGAACATTCAGATTAGAATTATTCTTTCCTTCAAATTTTGTAATGCACCAATTTATTTACTTAATTATCATATAATTTCCTGTAAAATAAACGTTGTCCGTAATTGAAATTAGTTTATTTTGAGACCTTGAAAATTGTTAAGATATTATTTATCAACGATATAAGCACAATTTTTGATTAAAATTTACAAAATTTTCGATGTCCCCAATAATAGTAAGAGAGTTCCTTTAAATGCTTGGGCTGGCATTTTAGTTAAGTTTTGTAATACCGGCTGTCCAAAATTATTTATTCATATTGCAGCAATTTTTTAGAACTTGTCGAATGCTAACTTTCCCATAAACAGGCTGCCGTATTTTTTATATATGATATAGTAAAAGAGCTTGTTGGCAATAAATTCCTTGGGTATAGCTTCTAGTGGCGGCCAGCTTATCGGTATTAGATCATATCCTAATACAGAAAGAAGAAAAGTTTAGTTTAGCGAATTTTTCTTTGAATGTAAATATCTGCGCCAAAATTTTGTTCATAATTAGAGGTCTACCTGAATTTTTGAATCCGCTCCTGATATTTAATATTGATACAATATGAAAGAAAAACTCGTTGAGAATAAAATTAAAAAAAAAGAGGAAATAATAAATTCAATAAAGTCAACAAAGTAAAGAAGATTGCATTGCCACAAAAAAAAATGGGCTTCCCTACCTGCGCACTTGGGCCACCAAAACTCTGACACAATAATTGGTTGAGGTCTTCCTTGTTTGATACCGTTTTCTAAAGAATTTTAATATTGCAACAAAGAATTCTTAAGACTATTTATATATATCATAAGGTTAAAACTTTTTTTTATTGACTTAAGATTCATAATTGGCCGGTTTATTTATAGCCTCTAAAGCCGAAATTATATATTTCGAGTAGATTGGATTGTCGAGAACTTTGAAAAATGTTATTCTTAATACCCAATTACAGCACATGTGCCAAGTTGTAAGCCGATTCAATAAACGGACGACTTTTGGGATACCCTGTAATACTAGCTTGCTATAAAATCCGTAATATTGCTTAAGAACACCAAATTACATTTTATTGCCAAATTTGGTCTAAAACTTTTGGTTATTATCGAGGTTAGATTAGGTCACACTTTATCACCCCAGGAGGGAGTCACAAATAGACTGCATAGTCCCTAGTGGAACCGGAGGATGCGTCTGGTATACAATGCAGGTTAGTCGTCGAGTATGAGTATTTTCACAAGAGTATCTTTTAGATATGCCAGTTATTTTTATAAAATAACTTTAGACTTGAGTAATTGTAAATTAAAGCCATATTCCCATACACTGTGACAATCCTATCTTTCAAAAACAATTATATTAATTTTTCAAAATTTTATTTCTTAAGTACTTTGTAAATGAAAAGATTTTTCCATGGATTTTAAGAAGAGTGTCGTTGAAATAGATTTGAATCTTTACCAGTTATATGTCAATATTATCTTTTATCTTGCGACAAAAGTATCTTTAAGATACAATTATATTGGATACAACGTTTTTAAGTAATATCAAAGAATATAGAACTAGTAGTTCAATACTTTGTGGCAAAAGTATCCTTCAGATACATTTGTGCTTCCAAAGTATTGTTTAATTAAAAGTTTTTATGGATTTTAATAAGAGTATCTTTTAAATATATTTGTATCTATATCAGGTGCGGATCGAGTCTTCGGTTCTGGGTGTTGTTTTTTCACTTTGAAGTAAGTATACATATTTCTGAACTAGCAAAAAACTTTCGATCTATTTTTCCAATTTTTTGTTCTGTTGTCTAAAATTTTACTTCAATTTTAAGTATTATTAGAATTAAAGCAATTTTGTCAAATATGAAGAAAAATAAATATTATATGTTTGCTAATTTCATATTAGGCTAGAATATCTTCCAGGTTCATTTATTTTCAGAAGTAGATACGAAGTAATCAAAAGGTTCAAAGCTGTGCTAACAAAGAGTAAGGGAAATAAAAAAAGTTATCGACAGTGAAAAACGTTAAATTGGCAGCACGCAAAAAGGAATAAAATTTGTTCGTATAAAAGCCAAATTACTATCTGCCCAATACACCTGTAAGACTTTGCCATTTTTATTGAAAAAAAGTACTATTTGGGGCAACTTTTAGAAATGCTTGCGGTTATGGCTTTTTAAATACCCTTAAATCGTTTTAAGGGTAATTTTAGAAATAAAGTCCAATTATTTTTAAGTTACAATTAACACAAATGATTCAAGCGATTCCAAGATAAATTCCTGTTCATCCCATCATATAAATCTATATATATCTCCGGAAATAGCCAGCTTAGCTGAAGGCACTTTTTTTACTACCTGTATTGCTACCACCAATTGGTTTCGGCACGCAATTAAAGCCCAAAGTGTTAATTGCATTTCCGCTGCAGCTCAGGTAACTATCAAATGTGGCACAGCCCACAACTCACGCGTTGGCCAAATGGAGAGGCAAAAAAAAAACCGGCAGTAAAAGGAGCAGCCAAGGCTAACATTCGGCCAGATAAAGATTCTAACGGCGCTTTTACGAGCCATCCATTCCATTGGCGCATGCGTGGCAGGCACGCAGCAGGCCATCAGGCTGAGCGGCAGTCGGAATGTCCGAATGTCGGGAAGTCGGACAAATGGGCAGACTTAGAGTTGGCGGCAGAGAATTTCGGAAAGTAGCAGCTAGTACGACGAAACTAAGTCAAACGTTTAGAAGAACACACTGTAAGCCAACAACAAGTCCGAAGACAATCCGACAATTGGACAACCTGACTAACTGCAAATGTAAAATTTATGGCCAAAACATGCAGAGTCAGCAGTTGGCAACGACTTTAAACATTTGCACGACTAACTTGGCGGCTTGTGACCAAGAAGTGATTTAAAAAAATACTAAAGGAAATTCTGGAATTGTGAGAGATATTTTAAATACTCTATAAATTAGACGAGGTGTTTAATTATAATGGCTTTTAAGCCAAAAATTAAAAAGTGGCTTTGATTGATGGTTCTCGTGAGAGCAATGGTAATAACATGTTTTAAAATCGAAAAATAATCGAGTGAAGCTATTTTGGGAAGTAATTTGTAGGAGTGGCTGTGTGATATTTATAGCGAACTAGAGCTATATACATATAATATAAGAATCTGATATTCGGAGTGAAAGTCTATATTAATTAAAGACACCGCCGTTCGGATTCGGCTATAAGCTGAAGGACCCTGTTTTGTTCGAACAGTTATTAACAGAGATCCTCATGCCTCTCCAAGGAATCAGTCAGGGAATTAATTTATGTGGAGTGACGCTTAATTCAACATGAGTGCTACCAGATCGATGGAAAACTAAACTAATTAATGTTGTGTAGAAAAATAAATCGGTACTTCTATATCAAAACATTTGAAAAAATGCTTTTGCGTACAGCTTGATGTTCGATTTATTCAGTTTTTTTTGTCTTGTAATATTAAAAAAATTCTAAAATTCCCGCTATCCTGAAAATCTATATTATGAAACATATTAAAAAATTTTTCTGTGTGCAGCTTTATACTCGATATATTCATGTTTTTTTGTCTTAAAAAATTCCAAAATACCTCCTATCCTGAAAATCGACATTATGACATATTCTATCGTATCTACAACACTCCGCTTAATTACAAAAACTTTTAAATTAAATCGTATTTTGAAATTTCGTAATTTTTTATTTATATCCAGAGTAAAATGGAGTGTTCAAAAAAAAGTTAAATCTAAAAAATTGTCTTCGAAAGACATTTTGAGGTATTAAAAAATCAGATCTTTTGGGGTTAGAAAAAAAAATGTTTTCCCTTCAATGCAAATATCGTCAATATTTCTCCTAAGAATATTTCGAATATTGAATTCCAAACTGTAGGAGCTCATCTGCCATGCTTATAACTCTTTTTCACCATATTCGCGTTTTGGTTTATATTATTTATTCATTCAATTTTTCGTGATTTCGAGCCAATTTTTTTAATATATTCTAATTACAGGTTTTTTTTGTATGATAGTATTTATTGTAAAGAGTAATACAAAAAAATTTGTAAGAAATCTTGTGTTTGGCAAATCTACCAGAAGTATCTTTTAGAGACTGTCTAGAGTTTCGTCCTGCTGTTTCCAAAACTTGAAACTTTTTTTTCGAAAGTTAAAAAAAATTTGAAGGTTTCTTATAAATTTTTAAACATCATATTTTCTGGTTTCTGGTTGATTATTTAATTTTTTAAAAATATTAGGAAACAAACAATTTCAAAAAACGAAATCGAATGATTTTTATTCAAAAAAAATTGTATTTGGTTTTTTTTTTTTTTAATTTTATATATATTTCAAATTTTAAATAAATTTGATTTAAAAAATTGTATTAGTTTTTCACATTTTTTATGTTATAAATTTTAAATGTTTCCTTGCAATATTGCCATATTTGCATTTTGCTGTATTTATCGATAACTTTTTATCGTTTAGTTGGATCAAAATATTGATGGTACTTCATAACTCTTTCTAAATAAATTTAATTGATAAAATTTTTTATAAATATTTTAAGAAGGAGCATTTTGTGCAATTTATCAAACCGGCCGCACTCATAAGTTATCGATACACCAATCAATTTAAAGACTAATATTACCTTTAGCAAAAATCTTTATGAAATTGTTCACGATTCAAAAATTAGTATCAGAAGGTAAATTTTTTTAAGTTATCAATTATAATTTGGTAGTTATAATTATAATATCGATAATTATCGATATGTTTATATTTGCCAAATTATGTCAAAAATATGTTTTGAGTTGTACATGCCCAAAATAGGATTGTCTTAAAAAAAAATATGAAATAATTATTATTAAATATGTTGCTTGAAATTAGAATAAATATTTAAAAAATTATTTCAACTTTATTCTTTCATATTCCTAGTTGGGAAATAAAATGATTTCAATTTAACTTAATTATCATAAGTCGGTTTAAGACCTTATAAATAGTTCGATTTATTGTAATTAAAAGCACTTAATATGCTGAATCCAAACGAATACAAAATATTCGGATCGGATTCGTTTTCAGATCCGACTGAAATCTTTATTTATTATTCGAAATCAATTTCGTCCCCTTCAAAATAGTCCCCTCCCGATATAATACACTTATGCCACCGCAAAATTCTGTATATACCATTTTCCTCTTAATGAGACTGTATTTTCAATATTCTATTCTTCGCTGTGTAACATTAGCAATCGATTACAAATTTCAAGCTAAAAGTAATTGAAAGGTGTATAAAATCAAAAACGAAAAATTCGGAGTCTTGAAATCTCTAATATATTATAATACTGCATATTTTATTATCGAATAATCGGGAGTAATTACAAAATTCAAAAACGATGTTTTAAATCATAAAATGGTTAGCATAGACTGCTAGAGGCTGCTCAGTTAATAAGCCGAGATCACCCGGAGACCATAGGGTTCATTGTGTTGCCTAATTGTGGAGATACATAAGGAAGCATGAAAAAGAAGAGGAGATATAAATCGTTCTAAGGTGCTTATTGAAAAAATAACTTATTATTGAAAACAGCCCTTTACATAAGGCTCAGTATACTTTTCAAAAGGGTATAGAAAACATCTGCCGCAACTCATAAAGTGCCTACTAATGGAATGCATACGCTTACCAAAACACTTTAACACACAGATACTCACACAGATACTTACACACACACACACACTTATACACATATTGTATCATCTATCGCAGCAGCAGACACATTTACGGCAATTCGCAATGAGAGTTGACAGGCGGCTAGCCGGCTTATCGCCATTGCATGTCTTCGCATACTGTTACTTTTGATAAGCAGAAATTGGCTTAAGCCTCAAAGAGAACGAAGCAAAAGCAAAAAGAAAATAAATAAATATATGTAGAGGAATATGCATAGAGGAGGATAAGGCAGAGAGAAAAGGAAACCTGGCATACGAAATGAGAGCAAGAAAAGTGGAGCAGCTGCGCTGGGCATTCACATGGTAGTTGGTTGGAGTACACAAATTGTTGTATGGCAAATCAATGACATTTATTTCGTATCTTGAAGCTCAAGTTGGCTAAGGCATTTGGGCCAAATCCGTTAATAAGCCATTTTGACAAATTGGATGATTGCCGCCAGTGAGTCGCATTTTTTGTCACACTTGGTGCGCTGAAAGTTGAGATAAAATGTGTTGCAAAAGTGTTGCAAGGTTTATGGAAGCAGTCAGTTGATAGATGTCAAGGGATACGCCTCTTTGAGGATGTCAATGAAGGGCTTTTGGATTTATAGTAAATAAAGAGATGGTTTATATATAGTACCTCTTTAATTTTTATACGTTGTAGCTATGGTTTCCAATGCTTCTACAGCCAAGGGATGAGATGCTTGCTGAGTATACGTTCAATCAATATTTTGATACCAAACTCAGCACAAAAGAGGCTTAGACCTCTCTTGCGGCAGTTCACCCTATGAAAGCACATACAATAAAGTGGTACACAGACGGATCACTTACTGATCAAGGAAGTGGCCTGGGGGTAGTAGGACCCAGAACCAAATATTATGAACCTCTAGGCAGACACACCAGCATTTTCCAAGCTGAGGTTTGTGCTATTGGAAGATGTGCCGAATTCAATCTGCAAAAAAACTACCATGAAAAGGATATTTCCATCCTGTCTGATAGTCAAGCAGCAATAAAAGCATTAAGTAAAGCCAAGATTACATCAAGGCTGGTCAAAGAAGGTGAGAACATCACTGGATAATTTAGGATCCAGGAATAAGCTCACGATTAGATAGGTTCCAGGGCACAATAACATTCCTGGATCGGTCCTGAACCACACTGTGGGATTGGAAACCACGTGGTACGAGACCAACTCAGAATAAAGGAGAATAAAAAACGACTGCTTCACTGGGCGCAGATACCAGGGCTTAAACAGTCAAAAGCCTTCCTCTCTAACTACAACCGTAAGAGGTTCAAAATCATGATAATGCACGGGAAGAACACCGTGAGAAGTATGACGGGCCTTCTGACGGACACTCCAGGCTTCGCAGATACCTCAACAAAATTGGCATAGTGGATAGTGGACTATGCCGCTTCTGTAGCATAGAGAAAGAAACTTCTTCTGCATCATATTATGTGAATGTATGGCAATCGCCGGTAAAAGAAACAAGCTCCTGGGCATGTACGTTCTCCCACCAGAGACCGTTGCTACTATAATTTCGAATAAAATACTGCAATACATGCAGGCCTTACGACGTTTGGGAGAACCTCTAAGCCTTGAAGAGGGTACAATAGAGTCCACCTGGGTCGCGGTACATTTATCCCAATAATAATAATAATAATACAATAGCTTTGGTTTCAAGGTTATTGGAAACTTTATTATTAGTAAAATACCAATTAATGAATGGTTTGAGAAAAAAGATTTGTGAAGCCTAGACCAACTTCAAAAATTGACCGCTAGAGGGAGCTAGAAAATAAATGATGAACGAAGAGTATGCCGTTTTTGTATTTTATTTTTTTGCGGCTAACTGTTACTTTCGTTAAGTTTTTAAGCATTTTACGAACGTCCATTCTCCGAAAATGAAAACTAACTTTTATTCTAAGTGTTTGGACTTTTATAAAAAGCATCTGCCTTTATTTTTTGTTCCTTTAATTATTACATCCAAATTAAGGCTAGAAGTAATTCTAGCTTAACATAATCTTATAACTCTTATTCAAGCTTTCCGTCTCTAAATATAGATCAAAGCTCCTCCAAGCTTTGACGCGTATACTTAAATATCTTAAAAGCTAACTCAAATCGTTTTAAGTGCTTTATCTTTTGTTTCCATACTCTTACTGAGAGTACGTTAATTTGCATTCAAGGTAATTTTGCTATGTTACATAAAAGTTAATCAATTAGCTGACCATATGGAAATTCAATTAAATTTAATTTCCTGAATAAGTGATAGATGTCTATAAAATAAATTAAATTAAGCAATGCTCATAAATAAGATTTTATTATTATTATTTATTTCATAGTAAATTAAATTTTTATAGGCAATGCTCTAATAAAATTTCTGTTTATAGCCAAACCAAATGGTTTTATATATTTCGGTTTTTAACTTTAAACTCTGTCTTTAATTCCGATACTTAAAAAGATGTATAGCTAATTGCCAGGGGTACATCAATGGGAAACCAGCTACAGTCAGCTAATATATCCTGGAACAACGTCCGTCAGTTGGCAATAGTAAAGGTAGCTCAGTCCGATAATCCATTAAAATTCGCGGCAAATTATCACATTTGATTGTGTTTAATTTGCAAAGTGACAAGGATGGTTTATCTCAGGCAAGTATAAATTTTATGAAATGAACATTGTTATGAAAGATATTATTAAAGATGTTAAAAATTACAAAAATTTGTTAAAGTAAAGAATCGGGGAGCATGACTCATCTTCTTACCATATTTCCATCTGTCTACGCTTTTTGTTCTTAAGACCTTAATAAGGGATCTGAAAGACGGTCTTCTTTTTGTTTTGATATTTAGTCTTTCAAGTATTACTTTTTTTCTGCTACTGAAACCAAAAATATTTTACTTAATATAACTTGACATACACCATCATCATCGTCATCATCGTCATCATCGTATCATCGTATGGCCATTACAACCCGCTCTCGGGTTACGGCCGACCTCAGCAGCTCTCGCCAGGCGCCTCTACTTTGCGCGCGCCTTCTCCAATTATAAATACCAAGGGAGGATAGGTTCTCCTCCACTTGATCTCTCTATCGGAGTCGTGGTCGTCCCCTCCGTCTTCCTCCGTCGGCTTTCGCTTCGAATACCTTTTTCGCTGGAGCATCATTATCCACACGTACGACATGGCCGAGCCAGCGCAGAAGTATTGTGATACGCTGGACAGTATCCATGTCGTCGTAGAGCTCGTACAGCTCGTGGTTTATCCGTATGCGATGGCCTTCCTCAAAACGTACGGGACCGAAGATTTTGCGTAGAGTTTTCCTCTCAAACACCCCAAGAGCAGCTGCATCTGTCCGTGACACAACCCATGCTTCTGCGCCGTATAAGAGCACGGGCAAGATGAGCGTCTTGTTGAGTGTTACTTTTGCCGTTCGAGAGAGTTCTCTGCTGCACATCTGCTTACTGAGACCATAGTAACACCTATTGGCAAATGTTATTCTCCGCTTTATCTCCAGGCTGATGTCATTTTCAGTGTTAACGGCGGTGCCAAGGTACGTGAATTCCTTGACCACTTCAAAAGTATAGCGGTCCGCTACAACATGGGAGCCCAGACGCCGAGCGTTCCTGTTCGTAGACAGCATATTCTTCGTCTTGCCCTCGTTAACCGCTAGACCCACTTTCGCTGACTCCTTTTCGATTGCGGAAAATGCAGCAGTAACATCTCGCTTACAACGCCCGATGATATCGATATTATCCGCGTATGCAAGAAGCTGGACACTCTTGTAAAAAATAGTGCCATTGCGATGTACACCGCCTTCCGCAGTACCCCTTCCATCACGAAATTAAAGAGGTCGCATGATAGAGGATCGCCTTGTCTGAAACCTCGAACATACACCATACTCCTTGGATAAGTGTATAAAAAGGTAATTAGAACTTAAATAATGCCCTTTTACAAAAACTATTATTTACAGATATATTTATAATTTCTATACTTTCCATAAAAATTATGATAATGGTAATTTAATAGCTTATATTAGTCCCGTAACCTTTTCTGCCAAGTTCGGATTAGTTATCGATAATTGAATGTTTTAGTGGACATTTTCTTCTATACGCCGATAAATTCTAACTCATTTAAATAGTTCTAAACGCAGCTGCAGCTGCCATATTTAAGCTTCTCTTCTTCTTAACGCACTTAAGTTGTTTGTGTAATCTTTTATCATTTTGCTTTCTCTTTCAAATTTGGCAAAGCTTTGACTCGTGCGCATGCTCGCTGCACTCTTCACTCATTCGATGCGTTTAGTCTTTCGTGATAAATCGAAGTGCGTGGGCGGCTTCGGTTCGTGCGCTGATCTGCAAATATGTAGTGCGTGTGTGTGTGTATGAGTGTACGTATGTGTTAGTGATATACATATATGCAATAACAGTGCAAGTTGTTTTGTTTGCTTTATTTAATCAAATGCCGGCGACAAAGCTGTTGTTATATACATCTCACGTGTTCTACTACTATATGTGCATATATGTGTATCGAGCTCAATATTTTTTTTATTTTTTTGATATGTTTTTTATGTGTTAGTGTAATAAATTGCATGCAAGTGCGTGTCGTTCGTTAATAGCGTGAATTCGTTTAATACGTTTCGTTGAGCTTCCGTGTCTTAAGAGCGGAAAAATAAATTTATATAGAATGGGCTACTAAAGGTTAGTAAGTACGTGCTTGTATATAATGCATTTTAAATGTTTAACAAAATTATCAGGGCCTTCTTTAGTGCATTTTGTTAGGAATCAAATCAAATCATTAGTTTATAATTTACAGCAAATTTTTTTATGCACATTTTAAAAACACCAAATATTTGTTCGCTTGGCATATTTTTCAAATGATTTATTTATTTATTATGTATTTATGTATTGAATCTCCACTTTTTGCCTAAGCCACTAATAATAAATAAGAAAATATAATTTAAATTTACTTTACAATTTATCGTGAATCACTAGAGCCTAAAATTTGGGAAACTTTTTAAAATGTTATTTTTTTCTCTCAAAAGCAAATGTTTTGTTAATAAAAGCAGAACTTGCTGACAGTAGACTGAAATTTATTATATTTATTTATTTAGAAAAGTTTAGAATGATTTAGAAAATAATGGCGCTTTATGGCATATAGTTATTAAGTATGAAAGAATATCAATATATCATATTAAAAAGACCTTATAATGTTAAACGTTATAAAAAAGAAGAAATGTTCTATAAGAGCAATTCGATCGTTTTTTACGAATCTTAAGTGTTAGTGCTGAGATTAAAAGAATTTATTCTAAATTTAGGAAAAGGCGAGAATGAATTTATTTCATAAATTTTACAGTGAAACAATCTTGTTTTAAACAAATTTAAACTTAAACTGATATCGGCTTGTTTGCTTTCTGAGTTAATTAGTTACATTTATGTATATACAACGTACTAGATGAAGTCCACTATGTCCGTCTGTCGCAGTTTTGAACGCCTAGATCTCAGAGATGGTACAAGCCAAACCAATATTTCACATTAGATCCCATATTATTCCATAGGAGTACAAGCTTATTTAATTTTGTTTTGATATCTAGGGTTATACATTATATAGTTTCATATTAGGGTGTTTCAGACGACCTCAGAAATCAAAATCAAAAGTTTTAGATGAATAATTTGACATTCGAAAGATTTTTATAGTTCCCAAGCGCTTTACCAAATTTAATCAAAATCGGCAAGCTCCCATACGTACCGATCGGCCAAAAAAACATTTTTTATGCAAAATTCGCTATATTTCATTTTGTTAATTAAGAAATCGTAACCAGATTTGGCATTCAGAAGTTTCTTACGAGTACCCTAACATTGTATCAAATTTGATAAAAATCGGTTGACTATATCTATATAGCATCCCATAGTGACCGATCTTCCAAAAAAACTGATTTTTGAACAAATTTAGCTGCATGCTTCGTTTCTTTTGTGAAGATATTGGAATTAAATTTAGCACTTGTAAGTTTTTTTATGTCTTACAGCACTATGCGCCAAATTTTAATAAAATCGGTAGATTGTAGCTCCCATAGGACCACATCGGTGCAAAAAAAGTGACTTATCTACTTAAACATTACGTCTGTGTTTCGATCTTTTTGTATAGATATTTGAACTTAATTCAGAATTCAAATCTTTTATATGGTATAAAGGCACTGTAGCAAATTTGACTCCAAAATGGGTGGACTATATCATATAACTCCCATACGAACGATTGAATCAAAAATATATTATATTTTGCTTAAAATTTCTTCTGTTCTATTGTGCATTTTTTGTGAAAGAACCGTGGCATTTTTTACAAGCTAGTGGTACAGGGTATCCCAATGTCGTCCGCTCCCGACTTTGCTGTTATGCCATTTTTATTATAAGGCCCAGTGCATATATTATCGCACGGAACTATCAAGACTTCATAAAAATGAATAAAATAGTGGGATTTTCTGAGTAATCTAAATCAATGTTGCTTAAGATATCCAAAAAATAGTGGGATTTTATTTTGTATGAAGTTTTGTAATCCCGTGCGAAACTTTTGCATGCTGCGTATGGGCCATAAAATGAAATTGGCTTTTTTAAAAGATCTTAAAATTCATTACAATGAATATTTCCCAACTGTTTTGCTAATTAAAGCACGCCATTTAAGAAAAAAGAAATGAAAAAATGTTGAGCATATTTTTCACTCTAAACTACTGATATCTTAAGCAACAGTAATTTGGATTACTTCATAAACTTCCAGCACAACAATTTTATTTGCGAACATGAAAATAATTTAAAAATCGTAAATGCCTAATCTTAAAAAAAAATCGAGCTATCTATTTCAGCTGACATGCCGTTTCATCTACTGATATCTTTATTGGCCACAAAACGCAGCGCCATAAACATGAATCTAGCATCTAATTGTGAATTCACACATTTGAAAACGAAACGCATGTATCTATCAGATACTTTGGTAAAAAGCACAGCCAGATCACAAACTCCAACGAATTAGCTATCAAAGTCTATAGCAAAACATTGCTATTAATTACAAGATAATATAAATCTCACCAGAGTCACCCAATGCCAAAACCAAACAAACCAGGAAGACGTCCAGAACTTTGCTCCAACGGAGCACTAAACTTGAGTACCGCCTGCTGGGGATTTGACTCCTCTCAGCCAACAAAATAATTACAAGCTATAAAAATTTATGAACGCCAAAGATTTTTGCAGCCTGGAACGTCAAAAAAAAAAGAGAACAGAAGAAACTAGCGAAAAGTATATAGTAAAAGCTACAAAGAGCTGCCCATAAAATAGACTCAATGATATGGTGCCTGGTTCCCGGTTCGGGAGCATTGTCAGTGGCTACCGGTTTTGGGAACAGTTGGCAGCATTGTTTGGCTCTTGGACGCGCTGATTGAAAATTAAGTTATGTTCGTTGAGTGGAGGAGAGGGGCGGAGGAGGTACGTGGTAAGTTTTCGATGTACTAGCTGCAGTTGGCTTAGTCAAAGACGTTAGTACGTGTTAAAATTCAATTAGTATGGCAATAAAACGGAAAACAAGGTGAATGGCAGACATTTTATTTTTATGGGTTTGTGTCTTGGCTAGCAAAGTTCAAGCTATCCCAACTGTTGCACAACTTTTATATGAAGTCATGCTAAGGATCTTTAATTTGGTTCCGACACTTTGGGCGTGTCCCTGGGCCTGGCGCACTCAAAGTGTTTATTTTAACGTATTTTTTTATTTAACACGAAATCGTCATTACCTTCCTTAAAAAACTATTTAGTTAATAACCTTTAGCTTTGATACTCTACAATTTAATATCATAAATATTTATAATTTTAATATTTTCGTAAAACCTTGGTCGATTTATTGCCGCCGACAAATAATAATAATATGAAATAAAAAACTTTTTATTGATTTGTAAAAAATATATTGACGGTATGTTGAGAGTAAGTCTGCAAATTATTATTTTTTTTAATTTATTATACCCACAAAAATTTTAGGGGGATCCGCCCCATTCGTGCTTTGTACGACCGCTGTCGATTTATTTATTTCTATAATAGTCATTCCATTGCATACATAATGCTATAGTCGGTCCGGTATGACTTTCAAATACCCTATACTACCGAATATATGCTTTATCATAGCCATAACTGTCTTCTTTCCAAATTCCCAATACGCGGGTTAGGAGTATATGCCTTTTAAAGCTCTCACAAACCTCATCATAACGAATTAAGTGGTTAGTTTTAGTCCCATTAACTTTTCTTCTCGATGCTGCTGTTTTAAGAGGCACTATGATCTCGCTTTCATTGATTCATATACAGATCCATTAAAATTCCAATTACCCAATAAATAAAAAAAAAATGTTTCTATTCTACGGACTACTATTAAAGTTTCTTAACTCGGACATAACTACTTTTGGTACCGTCTATATGAAATAGAATGCATAGAGAGAGAATAGCAGCAAAGGCAGCATACACTAGGGATGCGCGATACAGATTCGATATTTTAAATATTGAGAATATCCAAGTCTATACTGAATATTCAATACCGATATTTTAGTTCTCGATTAATCGTCGATCCGATACCCATTTGCTTAGTATCGGCTATAGAGGTAACTATCGGTTTACATTTAGCGCTTGAAATTTGTTTTCCAAAAATTTTCTTTATGGTGCTTGCCCATGAGATTTTCAGGTCAGCCAGGTGCCAATTAAAAAAATAAACAGTACAGTGAGTGCGAAAATTTGTATAACATTCAAAGTTGATAATACCCTATCTCAATGTATTATAAACTTTAGAAAATTTTGGTTTCTTTGTCGAGAAAACGTCTTCTTCTTATTTAATTATTTCTTTAAAACAAAGTATAAGAAACTCGGTACCGATACCGTCGACATCGGATTCTTTTTTGGAAGATTCAAATCGGTATCGAGTTTTTTGGAATACTGCGATTCGACTTTTATTTTGGGTATCGGACGTCCGAAGACAGTTCCATGTACTTTATATTTTAATTCTCGTTTTCAAGATGCATTAAAGTGTTTTATATGAGTTATTACCTTGGTGATTTTATTCTAGGTCTAGTTTCTATTCTAACCCAAAAAACACTTCCAGATTTTTTTTCGACACCAGTCTTATTTTTGTGTCTGTATTTGAACAATACCTTTCAAAAATCTATAGAAACATTTTTCGAGTTCTACATTTTGTATAAGTTTTATGGGGTTGCTGAATTCGAATCCGAAGTGATTTCTGTCGTACTGACGTGATTCAAGCTAAAGGTGTAATAGAGGAATTTGAGGCAACTCATGTTACATAAAGAAGAAGAGATCGAAGATTAGTCAAAGGTAACTCCAAGCCTTTGTACATCTATCTGACGGTCTGTCTATAGATATAACTAAGCTCGATACTTGCTTCAGTCACATCACGTGATTTTCTTCTCCTTCTGCCACGCCCATTTCCAGCCTCAATTAATTTAAGTGCTATATTTTCTAGAATTATAAAGTAACGTATGCTCAATGCTTCGATTGTAACTGACCATCATTTTAATCCGGCCGTTAATATCGGCGATAATCGCAATATCGAATTTTGGAGACCAGCGTCCGAATCGCTCCGGTCAGTTAGACATATTTCGTTTCAATGGATATTTTATAATATTTCGAGTTCAGTGATAACTTACCTAGTTTCCTATAGTTTTATAGTCTTTTCATTTATAGAAAAAATACTAAAGTTGTTCTTTAAAAAATTTGAGAAAATCCCTTGGAAGAAAACATGAGTTTGATTGGATCTTTGTATTTTATATTAGGTGTAGAAAGTTTGAAAGCCTGAAAAGTGTGGAACTTGGAACCCACTAAACCTACTACTTACCCTTCGATTCCATCCGTAGATACGACTGTTAAGTATTATTTCCCGAGGGACAGATTCTCATTTATGATTTTAATTGCGGTGCAGGGAAAAATTATGTGTTTCCATGAATTGCAGCTATATCCAAACCCTAATTTTATACCCAGCAGGTATCATTTTTAAGATCTCAAAATTCTTAGTGGTTTTGGTTTACAGACGTTCCGACCAGGCCTGCAGACCAATTCCCAGTCGGGGACTTTTTTTTTTTTGCAAACAGCTGCACCCAACATTGCATTTTACAACCACTTGGAAACGTTTTTTCCCGCCTACATTATTGAGCTAGCTAAAAAAAAAAAAACATAAAAAATTTAAGAAGACTACAGTTAGGCGCAGTTAAAAATTATACTTAATGTCAAATTTATATTCAGCAACTTCTCTTAAAATGTTCGGTTCCTTTGTATTATTAATCACGTTGTACAAATAGGTAGGCGTATCTTTCTATCTTTCAATTCCCAAAATGTAAAATTTTATTGACTGCAAACATTGAAAATATAACATAAAATTGATTTTTACAACTACTGCGAGACATTTGGCTTAGTTATAAAATTATGTTGTTACTCAGAGAAAAGAGATAACTTTCTTTGAAGGCGCATCTTTTATTAGAAGAATTTGAGAGTTACGAATGTAAAATAATCATCTTCAATAGTAAAAGCGCTATAGAATTTGATGATGAGAGGCGGTGGGCATAAAAAAGCTGTGCTTAAAGACATTTCCCATAATTAGTAATAAAAAATGGCAGAGGAGGGAATTTTTTGTATATTCTTGGAATAATTGCTGCAATCAGTTTATTACGTATACGCCATATAAAAAGTGAATGTAATTGTTTTGAAAGTTTTATTGAGTTGCAAATTTTTTGTTGATTTATGAATTGTGTGAATTTTTTGTTTTAAAGTTTGAAGTTTATTTGTAAGTATATAATTTATGAAGTAATCATCAGCATAAAGTTGGCGAGCTTACCAGGATTATGGTATGACTTGGAGTGTTCATAAATATTTTTCGTTAGCTTTTATGCTGATTTTTTACAGCTTTATTTTATCATTATTTGTCTAAAGTTTTTTGTGAAATGTTTAAATATTTTGTGATTTGAGAGCTTTTTAATGTGGAGTATATATTGTTTTGAGTAATTTTAAAACGAGATCTGCATGCTAATTTTAGCTTGATACCCTTCATTCCAAGATTAATAAATCGGCGTCAAACTTTGAAAAAATTAAAATAAACAAATAAATGTGCGAATACAAATCGCAGTGAGTGTGTGCTAATCTCTTATACAAAATTTGTTTACAATTACTGACTTATTTTGGCCAAAATATTTTGATACTGTTTAGAAATACGATTCGCAAATGGCATTAATTTTTGGGTAAGCAACTAAAGGCGCCAAGCGTCGCCCATAAATCGCCTTATCTGGCAAAATGAACGAACCCTTTGTGGGTGAAAAACCTTTAACTTTGCAAAAAAAAGAAACCCTTGCGTATCAGTTTAATCGTCTATCCGTTTTCTTGTTACTCTTGGGAATACATGGACGACTCACCCACTTGGTACTTTCAGACGCAATTTCTTTTGCCACCATTTTATACACTGTATTCATTGGATAAAGGGTATACTAGATTTGTGCAAAAGCAGACAGAAGAAGCTGACCAGGCAGGTTATAAATTCTTTATACCAAAATGCTTATAATAAGCTCGAGTGAACGTCTATCTAAATGTGATTTTAAAACAGTTGGGCCGAAAAGTTCGTAGGCATATAAAAACTCTTTTTTTCTTTTTGGCATTCGATTTTATTATTTAACGTAGTTGCCATCGTGGGCCAATTATAGCGATCTTTGATACCATTTTTATAATACGATTTCTCATTAGACTCAAAATGGGCATCCGTTTCGGCGATCACCTATTCATTGGAGCTAAATGAAGCTCCAGCGAGCATTCTCTTGAGGTCTAAGAACAGGAAAAAGTTGCTGGAGTCCAGATCTGCAGAATACGGTGGATGCGGAAGCAATTCGAAGCCGAATTCATGAAATTTTCCTATCGTTTTTATTGATTTGATATTTCAACACTGTTCAAGTATGCAATGAAATTCTTTTTGAAGTCTCATGTGAGCCTAACAAATAATAAGCTACTGATATTTCACAAAACATACCCCAAACCATTAGGCTTACCACGCAAAAGAAAATATTTTTATTCGGTTTTTTTTTTTGCAGTGCATTCCACTGTCGAACACCGCCCCCACTCTCTTACCTTTCTCCTTCTCATACCTACGGATTACGCTGTTCATTCACAAGCTCAGTGTAATAATTTGTAGCTACACTTGATGGCTACATCATGGTACATGTTCTTCCAGTTGACTAACGTCTAACTGTAATCGCATAATATATCAGCCAAAAGGCCAGCCAACCAATTGACCAGGTACACCAAGTTGGTCAGCTAGCTGGGGAACTAGCCAAGGCAGCAACCACCACCATCACCACCACCCAGTCAACCTAACCTAGTCTAAAGCTCAGGCATAAAATCAATTACATTGACAAATGAGCAGCTGACAGGCTACTGAGAGAGTACCCATGAGTGGCCCAATCCCAAAACAGGGCCCTGCAGCTACTACAACTGACCATTTATGCAGCGTCTGAGATGCTGCTCCTTAGTCATTGCAAGCTCATGTAATCTGTGTCCAGCGTTGGGGAAGAAGCGTCGCCAGCGTCGTTGCCGTCATCATCATATGAACATGAATTATGTGACTTATTAAAACGTCATTCGAGCTGACAAGTTGCCGTTGCCACTGTCATTGCATCCAGTGGCTCCTAGCCAGGTCTCAGATACTGATACTACATAGTTGCATGTTGCGGCTGGCGTTCTCCTGCCGAAATGACGCCTTGGGCGTGCTCTGAAGAAGAACCTCTGGGTTAGCCAGGAAACTTGTAATTGTTATGTGCCTTGTGTTTTCTTTATGATATTTAGACTCTCTGCTCTGCTGTTTAGGCCTTGGCATGTGAGTAATCAATGAGCTGGAGCATTGGTCGCAGTTGTTAGTTTATCAATTTGCATTGATAATTTGTTCATTGATTGGATTTGGTCTGCCTTGCGGTTGGTTATTTGGTCATTTGTGCAGATAAAGTTTATGATATGGCTTTTGACTTGGCTATTGGGTGTAGATAAATGGCAAAGTCAACCATAAATTAAAGCTGCTGTTTATATATTAGCTTGGAATACTTGGAAAAACATAATCTGGGTACATTTTGTGGTTTTGACAGGAAAGAGCCAACTAACTTTGATCGGCAGATTTGGCATGATCGCTTTTGATTGTTTAAGATTAGTTGGGAAATCTGTTACTGTTTTGTAATCTACTATTTGGTTAGGATTATGTTGCGGAACACTTAGGCCAAACTAAACTTGTTTTGAGCAACATTTTTTTTTACAAAAGGCAACCCATGCTATTCCCGGCTTGATATGTGAATACAATCCATATGCAAGCGATCTTTTGGTTATTGAAAGGTGTTTCCTTTGAAGCACTTTCCTCATTCCATAAATATTTATAATAGGGCATATCTCTTAAAATAAAATGCAAAATGAATATAGGCGATAAGGATCCTATGTAAAATGAGTTCTTTTTCCCCTCCGGTATTTACATGTAAGGTTGTGCAGTGAATTGAATCCTGGCTAGGATACGAAACGCAGGCTGCTTGGTCCGAGACCACCCAGACATCGTGCACTCTATTGGGAATTCCACTAGTAAAGTTGGCTTATAGTAAAGCCGGTATAAGAAGACTTTGTATTACTCTGTACCATCTTATTGCAATTAATGCCAAAATAAACGATTTAAAGAAGTTAAATAATGTTGGGTAGGAGAGGGTTACGTCCGCATTGGGCTGATTTGTCAGATAAGGCTAGAGATTAGAAGAAGGGCTTCCCAGGTACTGGGCGCATCTACCATTTTCTACCCCCTCTTCATCTCGTAACCACATGAGGAACTGGTAGCGCTGACCCGTGCCAGGAGCACTCGTCTAATTACTCGTAACCAGGTTGCCATTGGATACGTTTTAGCCTCACCAACGTGTTGCGTATTACGCTATCGGTGGGATCATTATAAATAAGTAGATGGGAGTTCAACGATATGTGTACCTTGGGAAGGTAACAAGAAGTCGCAATATCTGATTGGATGATTCCAAGTGATCTTTGAAGTTATTTTACTATTGTGCTTTAAATTTTATTTAGAAATTAAATTGAGCTTCCTATTTTACTAGGGTGCTTCTTCTTCTTAACTAATAATAATCTGCTATTAGGTTACGTTCCGATGTAAAACGTCTCTAGTCGTTTTATTTCGCGTCCGCCTTCTCCAGAGAAATGCCATATGGGTCTTCCATCGGTCTATATCTCAACTGGTTTCCCTTCTTATTCATTCAATATGATCGATCCATAGAAGAATCTGGATGTTTATCAGCTTGAATATGTCAATGTTGCCTTAGTTCATACAGTGCATGATCGAAGGTACTCGTAAAGTGCCAAACATCATTGGGAGTCAAAGCAGTATAATTTATACCTTGTACCTCTAAATCTCCCAACAAATAACAAGTAATCAGTTTTAGAAAAAATGTTTCAGAATCATTTCTCCTACCAGCTCTTTGTTAACCCTTTAAAATATGCTTGCACAGTAATCTGTGGCGGCAAAACAGAGCAGCTGTTATTACTGCTGGCGCCACCTAGTGAGCTCGCCTTTTATATGAAGCAGCCTATCTACTTTTTCTTTTCGCCAGGTTCAAAAAATAAACCAATTCTTGTCTACCTACTTATAGTATACAAAATGTTTTCGTCCTATTATACCCTTTTTACTGGAGATCTTTCAAAAGTGCTCTCATTTTGATACGAATCTTCTTTCGTTCGCATATTTTTTCTTGGGACATATTCATCGCTCTAGATCTTATTGATGCCAACGAATTTCTAAGTAAGGTTACTTTCGACAAGATTTCTAGAATAATTCTTAATATTCCCTTTCAATAATCGTGAATCAGCCGTTTTTCTACCTTTCTTTTTTTCGGGTTCCAAAATTAAACCAATTCATATCTACCGACTTAAACAAAATGTTTTCGACCTATTATACCCTTTATTCTGGCGATCTTACAAAAGGGCTCTCATTTAGATACAAACCTTCTTCCGATTGCATCTTTTTTCTGGGGACACATTCATCACTCTAGTTCTTATTGATGCCAACAAATTTCTAAGTAATGTTACTTTCGACAAGACTTCTAGAATAATTCGTAATTTCCCCTTTCAATTTCATAGATCCAATTTAGCCTTGCATGATCCTTTTCATATCGAATGCTACAATAGCCTCTATAAGTCTCTCTCTTCTGAACTGTCTCTTTCCTCTGCCACTTGTTCTATTTCGGGTTATCTCGACTCTCTTTGAGAATTCTTGAACAATTCGGAACTGAGCGTGACCAATTTGGTCAAGTGTGCTCTTAATGCATTTAGGAGTCAATGACTAATGGTTGAAATGATTTAGTAGGAGATAAAGTTCGAAATAGAAAAAAACAACTAAAACAAAGAGTGCGGAGTTTTACCAGGAATCCTGACAATAGCTAGTAGTTACCAGTGGCTCCATGTGGACACTAAAAACTGAAACTATTCCCACTCCCCGCATTATTTCCGTTGTCGGAAAGGGCTGCCTAGACAAAAACTAGGCGCGTTCGCAGCAACCAATTATTGTAAATCATTCCACGCATTGTCATAAAATTTGAGCACCCAGCTTGTCCAGAACCACTTTTGTGTATGGGATCGGGATCCAATGCTCCAATGCCTTCAGTTACGCTGTCAACTACGCCTACCGAGCTTTGTGCAACATTCTGGAAAATCGGGCAGCGTCGCCGTAACTTCAACGTGTTGAGTGATAAAGAACATGTTAATAGTTTTTAATCAATTTGTGGGGATAAATATTTTTTTTTTCCACTTGGCTGTCATAAGACATGTAACTTGGCTTGAAATTGATTTTAAACATTGCTTTAAGGCCTTGTACTGTGATACTCTACATATTTTAATTATACTTTAATTTGAGTCAATTAAAACGGTGGCTGACGTACAACTGTGAGGGTATAAGTGTATGTGTGTGTGTGTTGGTTTGGTTATATAATCAGCTTGGTTTGTCTAGAGACATCTTGGCCATGGTCTACTCGTAGAGCATGCATAATGAAATCTTGTGATTTCCGTTGCTTTTGCGGCAGTTTGCAAGCTTCCTGATTTGGCTTCGATTGTATGGTTGGTTGGGGCCACCTGGTCAGCCAGAGCAATGTATCTGGTTAGCTTTCTGGCTGATTGGCTGGCGGGTTTTGCTGGCCTTATCGGAGCGGGATCTGTGGATGATGTGCCAGGCATGTGAAAGAGAGTTTTAAGTGAAACTTGAAATGCAGATGCTGCTTTTTGGACACATCTCGCTGATCGGCATTGAACCAGGCCCAGCTATGTGAAATTGATTATTCCCGCTGCTTGTGCAAAGAAACAAAAGAGTTTCGCTTAGATAAAAGCGAAAGATAGACGGCTTAGTTACGGCTATCGGTTTACAGTCTTGAGCAGGGTATAGAAGAAGGATTGAACTTCATTATAAAAGTCTTTGCGGTTAAGTTTAGAGCGTTTGTGCTTGCTGGGCTTCCCAGCATAACCAGTTGAATCCATTTAGGTCAAGACGCAATTTGCAAAGGGTCTATTGAATAAGGTAGCGTTGTAGTAACTTAAAAATGTCTTTAAAAGTATTTTGTAACTTTCAAGCTGCGATATCTCAAAAAATTAAAAAACAAGACAACTGGTTTTGCCATAATACATACAGTATTACCATTCCAAATTTCTTCTGAAAGTACATACTATGTACTCTTCCTTAAAAGTGAATAGCTTCCAGCTAGCTAGTTTCTTGATATTTTTTTAATACCTCATTTCCACATGCAGAGGCTTTCTTTCAACTACTTTGATTGATACATTTATAATTGACACATAATTATGGGTCATTATCATGTAAACCTAAAGCACTTGTTACACTTTCCAGCCACGTCGAGTTGCCTACCAATATGATGATGCATATCTTCAGCAAATCTGTCTCCTGGCCATAACGTGTTTATAATTAATGTTTGTTCTATCTAACGCCAGAAGACTCTCTCTCTCTCTCTCTCTGTGTGCCCAAAAGTGTGTTGGGTAAATTGATTTTAAATTGTTAACACAAGTATTTTGCCTTTAACAAACATTTGTTGTTTTTGTTGTTGTTGTTCTGCGTGTGGCCAAGAAGTGTTGAAGAGTTTACGTATAATGATAATTAAGTCTAAGTGAGGGTTACGAAAGAGTTAAGCATGAATTAAATAACTTCTTTAATGTGGTAACATGTAAGTTGAAGACATGAAGGAAGTATTTGAAAAAGTAATGAAGTTGACAGATACAGACAGCCTTGGGGGTTTTTTTTTGCAAAAATTAAGAGACGATGGAGTTGAGAAGAGTTTGAGAACGTGATGAAGTTGAGAGATGAAGCCAGTGTAGGATTTTCTTTGTACAAATTGAGATATAAGAAACTAACAGCTATAGGATACTTATCAATCTTTTCTATACTAGTTGACTCTCGTCTCAACGGAAATGGCTAATAATCTTTAGATACTTTAACTTCAAACTATTTATACTAATGACCACATTTTAAGTAGTCCATAAATCGTATTAATGTAAATTACTAATTTGCAGTAAGGCACTTCCATACGACTTTAATCTTATCGTATCTTGTTAAGCGTTTTAATCGATTGATGTGAAGTCGAATGGGAAACATTTAAAAAGGAGCACAACGGGGTCTATCAGGACGACGTTGAGGATCAGCATCATTTGAAACGATGGGCATTGCCATACGACTTCAATCATATCGTATCTTGTTAAGCGTTTTAATCGATTGATGTGAAGTCGAGTGGGAAACATCTATAAAGGAATACAACAAGATCTATCAGGGCGACGTTTAAGATCAGCATCATCTAAAAATCAAAATTAGAGACTAAGGCCACGCGAAAATGGTCAGCGCTACCTATGGCCTCATCTGTCACGGATATAGCAAGATCTCTTCGAGCTGTAGTTCTCGAAGAAAGTCAAATCCGAAGTGGAACGATAATGGGACACCATGTCCGGCTGTCATATCTCCCGAGCTCTCTGGCGAAGATACAACCCAAAAGCGAACTTTCGAGCTCCTACGATTCCACAAGAGCACTGTGGTATAGGCCTCCTGGCTGAGATTTCTGCTATAAGTGCGGGGATGAGGCGGACATAAAAAGCATCCAAAACCTGCTATGTGACTGGTCTGCACTCCTTCGGAAACGCGCAAAGTATCTAGGAGTGCCCTTCTTTGAAGATCTGGGCATTCTGGCAAATCTACCCATAGCGCACCTGGCTTTTTTATTAAGTCGTCGAAACGGTTCAGCAAACAGGACAATCAGATGGCTCACTGATCTAACTCTAAAACCACAATGCATCCTCTAAAAAGAACCGAGTTCGAGCTCGAGGGCAACCCTATGACTTTACTAAGGAATCTTGTGTTCCCGCATCTGTAGACTGGCGTCAAAAGGGGGTGTCAAGAACTATGAGCAAGAATGTCTATGATAAAGGTGAATTCATTTATTCTTAGATGCCAAATAGTTTGCTTATATGCTGCTTCAAGAGTATGATACCAGCAAGCCTTATCTAAACAGAACCGATTATGAGCTTGAGAGTATATAATTTCTCCTTGCAGAGAATCTCGCATTCCATAATCTATATACTGACACCAAAAGGACGCTGTTCCTCGCGTGAAGAACCTAAGTTTCTGTGGCTCCTGCTGGTCTTTCTCCACTACCGGTCCTATGGCAGGTCGTCATATTCGCAAAACAGGCAAGCTGGTGGCTGCTCTCTCCGACCAGAAACTGATTACCTGCTCCCACACTCACAGCACTCATTCATTGCAGCGGTGTCTGGCCACATAATGCCTTCAAGTACATCATTGACAATCGTGGCATTGACAACGGTGGTGGCTATCCTTGTGAAGGCTCTGTCAAGAGCTGCCGTTTCAGCAGATACTCTGTTGGAGCTACCATGAGCAACTATGTGCGTCTTTGAGAATAAATTGACCGCAGCTGTGGCCAACGAGGAAACCATTTCCATGGTGCTTGATTCCAATCATGAATTCATTCATTACTACGAGCGTTCCTGTGATACCAACCTGTGACCTTGATGGGCTCATCATGAATTAATGAAAAAGGTTAGGGATTGGAAAATGTAATTTGACATTTTTACTTTTCATCAACTGCTCCCTTATTTTTTTTTTGACCCATGTACTTATAAATCTATTTTATTGCGTCACATGTTAATAAATTTTTTTATCCTTATTGTTGAATGAGTTTCAAAATTATTATTTATCACGACCGATAAAAATTTGATTATTTATTCATTACAAAATTCAAAATACTCTTGTTGAACTGAAAAGAGTTCACCCAAAAACCCATACAACTCCGCACATGCTACTGCTCGTGCATTAAATTTAAGGACACTTTCAATCCTTGCTACTTAAAGCACAGCTCATTAACTTTGCCTGTATGCATAAATTAGCAGCCCAATGGCAACAGTTTTATTTACGTATTGAAATTGACGGCCAGGCGGTCGGTCCACTAGTACCCTAGCCAGGCCCCAATTCTCCCAAGTCCTGGCAGTGGCACCAACTGTGCCATAAATCAAAAGCAATGCAACGCATTTAATACACTTGACGCCAGATTTCCGCGACAATTTGCGCATGAATTAAACATAAAAGCAGGCAACATTGGAGCAGAAGGAGATTGGGTTTGGGTTGGGTTTGGTTAGGTTTGGGGGGTTTTCGGTTGCTGGCGAGTGGCAAATAAAATCAAAGTAGGTAACATGCGCAAATAAAACACTTGACACATTAAACCAGCACAACGCACACATAGATACATTGACTCACCCACACAGATACACTCACACGCATAGATGAGCTGGTTGGTGTTCATGCTAAAGGAGGCAGAAGCCATGAGCAATGTGGCAACAAATTTCCATTTTGTTGGCCCATGCAAATATGAGACACTACAGTGACAAAAAGAAACGCAGGCGGAGCGGGAGAGTGGAAGCATATGAGTGTGTATGTGTTCGTGTGTGTATCTGTGTGAGTGTAGCTGCGACACGCGCATACATACAAATTTAACGAGTCCCATTTATGATACCACAGACAAGTATAATAATTTCAATTAACGACACCCGTGGGTGTGTTTGTACATACATGACATGCTGCGTCCGGAGTGGATAGAAGGTGTTGCAGCCGGGAGGAGCACAAGAGAGGAGCAGCCAAAAGGAGAAGCAACTGAGTAGGGCAGCGAGTTGACAACTCTGGCGTCAGTTTGTCGCCTGGCTGGTGCTTCACATGTGTATGTGTGTGTGTCTGTGCGCTATCACTGCCAGTGGCTTGCAGGTGAGGCACAAACACACACACACGCACACACACTTACAAAGATGGAGACGCACACATGCAAATAAACATGAAAGGATACTGGGCTCCAAAATAAGAAAAAAAAAAAAAGCTGCATACTTCAAAGCGCCGAAGTGTTAATGCTTTATCTTTGTGGGTGAGTGGAGTAGATGATCCAGATGAAATTCCTAACCCAGTGACAGTGCGACCGTAACGTGATTTGGGTTGGTGCAGCTTTAATAGAGTTACTCAAGCGGATTTTAATGTATCCGAAAATCAATTGCAATATAATTTCAAATTAGCCAAGCTGGTTGCTCTTGGTTATTAGGTATCATTAGGTTGGCATACATCTATCCCCAAGCAAACAATAATAGTAGTAATTATAATGTAGTCTCAATTAACTTGAATTCATATTTAATCAAATATTATTAAAATATATATTTATTAAATAGATATATATAAAAGATACTTTTTGACCTATATCGTCAGGTAGCTAGAGTCGTCTATTTTTCATTTTTTTCACTTCGTTTAGTAATCCAAATATTTTTGAGTAAAAATGGACTGAATCCACTAGCTAACAAATTTAAGGGGCATCGAGTCAACCTTCGAATAAAACTGTTTTTAGGGTAATTTTGAATCGAAATTTTTTCAAAAATCCTGTTTTTGGGGACTTTGTTTTAGTTATTCGTCAATATCTCGTGAACAAAATTTTGTATCGACATGAAAGATTCCATAAAATCTACAATTCCTTCTCGATTGCAAAGATATTTGACTCGAAATGTTCGTAAAAAAATTACCTATCGGCTCTTTTTACCCATAAAGCTTAAGATAATTTAAAAAAAAATGTTTCCGTAGTAAGAGCAAACCGAAAATTTGTAATTTTTGAAAATGGTCGAAAATTAAATTTTTTTGGCTGCTAATTTGGATGTAACTTCAATAATGCTTATCATATTTCACTGGTCCCGAAATCCTTCTACGTTTTATATTGAATTTATTTCGTATGGTACATACCGATTTTGGCAACTGCACCTTTTTGTAGCTTAATATTTTGTAGAAGCCAAAGTTTCGAACCGATTTTAAAAATTTTTAACTTTTTACATAGAACAGCTTGGAGGTAAATAGTGAGGGGGACTAGTTGTTTCCGTAATAACTTAATTTTTAAATACTAAAATATAACAAAAAAATGTTTAAATAATTAAAAATTCAGTAGATTAAAAAAATGTGGGATATGATTTTTTTTAATCGCCAGTGCTCTGGACAACAACAATTTAAAAACAATAAATTTTTTCTTTTTCTTTTTTGGGTGCTGCCTTCCAATTCCAAATTTTTGCTGCAGATATCTTTTCATATTTTCCTGTTATCATAGCTCTACATCCAAGCATTTGGTTTCAAAATGAATATTGATTTTTGTACCCCTATGACTAGGGCTTTAAAAGAGAACAGCACTATCTAGCTTTAGCTTTTTAATTATTTTAAGTCAGCTTTAAAAAATAAACTTAATTTAAAATTTTAATTTTATCTGAATAGTCGTTTATAGACTTTTCTGCAATCTGAAACAGATTTTAACTAAGTTTTCTTCTTAAGCTACATAATCGATCCTCATGTTGCTAACGAGCACTCTCGCTTAAGAGAGTGACAAAATTGAGCACCACCTTATGATACCACACACCACGGAGAGACAGAGTATTTAACGAAGATGTCGCCAATTTCGCACAGCCAACAGAATAATGAGCAAAGACACAACACAAGCCAAAGGTGTATCTGTGTTAGTCGATCTCTCTGTCAGTGTATGGGGTTATATGTATGAAAGCGTGCGTGTGTGTGCGTTTATGCGCATATTATTATGCGTCTAATTAACTAAACGCGTCTGTATATGAATGTATGTGTGTGTTTGTATTATATTCTTGGCGTCTTTTTTTATTCGAGCCAAGTTTAGAGCCACGGCAACGGCATCTCATCAGCATAAAAGTTTTTAATGAGCCATTTTGTTGTCATTTTGACTTTGCCTGGTCTTAACTTTTATATATCCTATGTACTTAACTGTCTCTATATGCATGTGTGTATGTATGTCATACATTTTTTTTTATATATCGATGTTAATGTTTGTTGTTGTTGTTGTTGCTGGCTACACGCGCCTCGAATTTGTTATGACAAGCTCTAGAGTTTGACACGTTTTAATTAAATTTAATTAGTGCATACGCAAAACAAAATGGCCGCTACGACACATTGACAGAATGCAAACATGTGTGTGAGTGTGTGTGTGTGTGTGTGTGGGTTATTCAACGAGTATATAAATGTGTCTGTCTGTATATAAGTCACTTGCTTGTAGCTTTTTTATGGCGTGTGAAATTTATTTTGATGTTTTTAATTTGTTGTATGTAATTGTAACATGTAATTCTTTAGATGGCAAGATCTTGATCTTAGGTGGGGAGAGGAGAGAAAAGTGGGTTATCAAATGGTACTTGACTAGGTGCATAATTTAGTATATAAATAAGATTAGGTCATGCTGTAAGAAGCTTTTTTTTATTGAGGTAGGGCTTAGGCAGGGTTTATGAATGCAAATAATTTGTGTAAATAATAAAGGCGTCTTGATAAATGCAAATTTGGAATTACTATATTTTGTAGCTTAAGGGTTAGACGAAAATATATATCTCCAATCTAGCAATATTATCTCCTCGAGCATCCTTGAAGATCTGTATGTTCCATTTACGGAAAAAGGAGTAAATTATCATCTGCACATTTTCGAGATTGTTGAATTTTGGACCCCAAATAATATGTATTAGTGCATACCAAAGAAGCAGCTTTATTATTAATTATTATGTGGTCTTTCATAATCAATCTAACTCGTTTGAAGCACTATTCGATTTAAAATTTATAAATGCAAATAAAAATAATATAAATAATTTATTTAATAATATTAAAGTTTGCTGATATGCTGCCCCAAGAATATGAAACCAGGCATTCCTCTAAATAGAATCGAGTTCGAGCTTAAGGCATACTTTATGTCTTTCCCAGGGAATCTCGAATCCCTGCATCTTTAGACTGGCGTCAAAAACCAATGCTCCTGTAGCTCCTACTGGGCTTTTTCTACCACTGGTGCTGTGGAAGGTCCCAATTTCCGCAAAACAGGCAAGCTGGTGGCGCTCTCCGATCAGGAACAGTTTGACTGTTCCCACACTCACGGCACTCATGGCTGTAGCGGTGCTTGGCCACATAATGCCTTCAAGTACATCATTGACAATTGTGGCATTGACACTGATGGCTTCCATTCCTATGAAGCTTCTGTCAAGAGCTGCCGTTTCAGCCGTTACTCTGTTGTAGCTAACATGAGCAACTATGTATATCTTCCAGCTGGCAATGAGAGCCAATTGGTGTGAACCTGTTGGCCAATGAGGCACCCATTTCCGTTGGCGATCCCAACCGCATGGCTCATGCTGTGACCTTGGTGGGTTATGGTACTGATTCCAACTACGGCTGATTACTGGCTCATCAAGAACTCTTGGGGTGCCAACTACTTTCCGAGTGGTTACCTGAGATTGGCTCGTCACAAAAACAACGTGTGTGGCCACAACGGCCACAAATCCTTTGGCTTAAATTATGATATTATTTTTAAATATTAAATAAATTGAAAAATTTGTATGCAATTTAATTACTTGGAAATATATTTTAATACCTTCTCATAAATCTTCACATAAGGATAAAATATCATAACCCCAATACAAGTCATTGGCCACATAGTAGCCGAGTTATTCAAAAGGTCGAAGTTTTCCCCCAAGAAAATAGTTAATATCTTTTTGTATGTAATGTAATTTGTCTTAAGTCTTAAAGTAAGGTTACTTGGACAAGCGTAGTATATAAGTGTTACATACACAAGACAGCTTTAAGTATCAATACTCTTTACCTTTCTCAAAAGCTGTCATCAGTCATTTTACAAATCCAAACCATTCTTCGAACGCAATCTGTGCAGCATAAATCCATATTGTTTTACATATTTCTCTTTAAATGCAATCTATTTCTGTTATTTATCGACATCAAATACATCAAAATTCATATTTTGCAACTATCTGGCAACTGTATTCCTGCTTGATGGTTGCATATTTAAAAGTGAATTATCTTTTAACCCTTCAATCAATATTTGCTTACCTAGCTCAAAAATCTCTTGCTAGCTTTCTCTTACCCCGACTTTATCCCTCAGCTTTCTCTTACCTCACCATTATCCCTCTGCATTCATTTGCATGCTATTCATCCATTTTGTTTGTTATTGTTTTTCCTTCTCATCGACAGACAGCAAATAAATTGCAATTCCAATTACCATTTTGAAAAACGACGCGACCGCAACTAATTTCAACTTCATTATTTGATTTCCAGTGTTAGCAAACGCGATGAGGAATGGCGGCAAGACCGTGCCAAATGCACGAAAGGGGCAGCCAAGTCAATGCAATAAATCACTCATACGCCAAGTGTGCCATCTGACTTGACTACATATCACATCACAGCGACAGTGTAAAGATGAAAAAAGAAAAGCGAACGACGGACGAGTAACTACTACCAAAAAGAAAAGTGAAAAAGCAAAGGAAAATAATGTCACAGTTGTGACGCTTTGACGCGGTTGGCATAAATTTCCAAACGGCTAAAAGCAAGTTTCATGCCTCGCCGGTCAGCCATTTTGATTTTGCTTTGTAGCCAATTTCGCGCTTATTTACACCGTTGCTTGACATGTGCAACACGTGCTGACAAATCTGGAGCAACAACCTCTAACCCCTTATTGTCATGGCACACACACACAAACACACGTGCAATGCTCACACAGATACTCACACACACACACACACACACACACTAGGACTGTTGTTATAGAAACAATTTAACACCTGAGCGAGAACCAAGCGTGAGGCTTAAACCAAAATAAATTTATTGACATATTTGCGTGTCGCCTTTGGGCATTTTGATTTTGTCAACCAAATACACTGAGAGAAATTATCGAGATATGAACCACATGCCATTCACTTATAAGCTCTTGAAATAACTATATATTTGTAAATCTTTTTGCCACCGAAATAAGAAGAAGAAAGTGGAAGTGTATTGGGGCAGAGTTGCAAGACCACGGACCACCTTGTGAAGATCCACAGAAGGTGAATTGAAATCTTTGGGGCTAAGCCGGAACGAATGGAGATAGATTGAGTTGGCTATTAAAGATGATGATCTGCTCCAGCAGAAGATAAAGTAAATCATAAATATTTTTTTCAAATAAGTTACAGTCCTCAAAATCGATATGTAGAAAGTGATTGTGGGAATTATATGATAAATAAAATTTAAAAACTTCAGTCGTTGCAATCCAAAAGCGCATTTTCAACATAGGATATTTTATAGTTTGTATGTTCCCAAAAAAACTTTATTTTTTTTTATTTACCAAATTTTTCCATTGATAACGTATCGAAGTTATTCGCAGTGTACTTACCAATTTCATGCCCAAATAAACAGCCGCCCCTATTTAACATACCTTGGCTTCACCCTTTTTGCCAATCTTTTTTTTTTGTTGGGTTCAATCACCGAAGAGTGACCGCCATATGTGCCGCTATTTTGCTGCATTTTTCTTTGGCTAAGTGTTGGTTAGATGGGATTTAAAATAAAAAGAGAAAAACTCCCAACTCTATTTTACTTTTTTTTGCTCATCGTCGTCTGTTTGGTTTTCCTTTGGCTTTAACACTTGACTGGGCTCAAACTGTCCACGGTAGTTAGTCGTTGAGTGTTGATAGTCGGTCGGTTGGACGTGGTGTCGGGCTGGGTGCTTGGACTACACTCACTTAAGGCCAATTATAGTTAATGTCTCAATTAAGCGGCAGTTATGAAAATTATTGACTTGCACACGCTCATCGCTTAAGCTTTTTACATAGTACTTTTCAAAACTATTTGCTGCAAGTTTGTTGTGGCACGGCTGACTAATGGTGCAAGTTGCTCGGGTTGGCCAGCTGATTAGCAGACTACGCCTTGGGTGCAGTTTCTAGAGTTACTACTCACTGGCTGCAGTTGTGCTCCAAAGGTTGAATGACTCCGCGAGGCTAATGATGATGTATTGCTCTTTAGTTTCTTTAGTAAAAGTTTAAAAGCAAGGCACAAAAATGATAACTGGACATGGGATACCAGTAAAAAAAGTGAATACCTAGAATAAACATGCATCGAGAATGTCGCTTTCCCACATTTTATAAGTTAAAAGTTGCTTGATAATTCCTCAATTTAAAATCGACAAATAATATCATAATCTCATTTGACTCAAGCCAAAGGATACCGCACATGGTGTTCTTGTTGCGACCCAGGTAACCACACTCACTGTAGTCGGCACCCCATGTGTTCTTGATGAGCCAGTAATCGCCGTAGTTGGCATCAGTACCATAGCCCACCAAGGTCCCAGCATGAGCCATGCGGTTGGGATCATAGGAACGCTCATTGACAACACCACCCTTGTAGTAGCGTATAGAATCATGGCTAGAATCAAACACCACGGAAATGGGTCCCTCGTTGGCCGTAGCTTCAGCAAATTTGTTCTTGCTGCCAGTTGGAAGACGCACATAGTTGCTCATGGTGGCTCGCAGCAGAGTATTTGCTGAAGCGGCAGCACTTGCCAGATCCTTCATTAGGATGGGCGGCATCGTTGTAAATGCCACGATTGTCAATCGTATGCTTGAAGGCATTATGTTGCCAGCCACCGCTACAGCCATGAGTGCCGTGAGTATGGGAGCAGTCAACCAGTTCCTGATCGAATAGAGCCACCAGCTTGTCATTTATTGCGGAAATTGCGACATTTTAAAGGACTGGCGGTGGAGAAAGCCCAGCAGGAGCCACAGGGGCCTTGGTTCTTGACGCGGAGTGACAGCGCCCTTTTGACTCCAATGTCGACGAGATTCGGAAATGCGATATTCCCTGGGATGAGTCATAGGGTATAACCTCGAGTTCGAGCTCAAACTCTGTTCTGAGGAGTTTCATACTCCTGCGGCAGCATTTACGGCAAACGAGGTTGACACCCAACAAGTACGATAGACTCGCCTGCATCGTGGAATTTGATGTGCTTCAGAATCCTGGCCTTGGTCGCCAAGTAGATTTTCAGGCGTTGAAAAGCCTCAACGGCGTCGTGTTAGACCTTGTGATGTTCCTGCTTGAGCTTGGTTCACTCCTCACGCACATCCTCATAGTTGAGCACTGGCATGTCCAAGTGCCACGAGCACTAAGATCAGTAATTGAGAACGCATTTCTAGAAATTGTGGTAAACACTAGCACTTGATGGATGTCTCTTTGGAGCAATGGAAGGCGCTTATTTAGGGCGTTCCTAAGAAATCGATCGAATATTGAGAAATATGCGATAAGAATAAGATCATATCAAAGCAATCCAATTTGGTTTACTCTTATTTTGTTTTTGCATTTAAATCAGTAATCTTACGATTAATGATCTTCTCATATTGTAATCATTGAATTTGTTTCATAGTTAGGGTGCATTAAGATGACAAGATGATCCGTTTAGACGAAATCAAAAATACACATTTCTTGAAGAGATTTGTAGCTCTTGTGGTTTGCTCCGATTCTACAGTTCGTCAAATATTATTTATTACTATTAAGCTTTGTTTTACCTTAAAGATTCCGAAATGCCTCTATGTTGGCCACAAGCTATCCACAAGTAGTGTCCATAGCGGTTCAACGCTGGCGTTGATCTTGCTTAAGACTGATCATCTCCAGGTAATTTTAGGGCAGCCTCTGCGCCTATTACCTTGCGTGTTTTATAGCAAGGGCTCGGCAAAACCTTTGTTGAAAATTCTCCATTTCTGGTCCGGAACATTCAGTATCCCTTGGTTTTCACTCTTCATCTTTATAGAGAGATTCTCCAAAGTTTGTATCTCCTCATTTCCCCCTCCTAAATTAAGCTTTTCGGCCAACTTTCTAGCATAATTTATATATCTCCATTTATGCTAGCAATTTTTCTGCTCATGTTTCCATTAATCCTTAATTAATCAATATAAAAGCCGCCGCAGTAACCGTAAAATATGAAATGTGATTAAAGAACAGCCGATAACTATGGAGCACCAAATGATCCTTCATTAGTTATCGCGGTATTAAAGTCAGCTACCGCTTTTAGGCTAATTTCCTTCGCTTTTCCATTTAAAACTTCTAACCCAACAAGCGTAAAAAACCGTTTTATTTTAGCGGAGCTTCATTTCGTGTTAAAAAAATATCCAACACATGTTTTTTATTTATACCTTTTTTTTATAAAGTAGAAACATACAAGTTTCAACTTAATTTCTCATACACAGCGCGGAACATAGTCATGTCAGACAAGTCTTTGCTGCATCATGGCCAACTACTTACTCGTACATCTTCATGGCATACTCCTTGCCGCATAATGTACTATGTGCAACATTTCCTGCCTCCGCCTCACGTAATGAACATGGTGATCTATTCAAATTTCATAACATGTGTCAAAGACGAATGCGAAAGGCAGCTAAACTGAGCTGCTTGGCTGTTAAACTCACCTGGTTACCTGGTTGGGATGGCTTACTGGTTGGCTTTCTGGCTGACTAGCTGGCTGGCTGGCTGAGTGTCTGTCGTTCTGGCCAACACTGCAGAGGTAATAAGATATGCTCACTGTTAACTTACACTTGGCCATAACTAATACGCTTCAGGTTTGCCGTGCCTGGCAGTGGAGCTAGTCCAGCTACCGTTGGTCAAGTGGCTGGCTCTGAATTTCCAGGCTGGTTGCCCGACTGCCGTTTGGCTTTGCGCCGCTTGACACTGAAATGTGCCTTAAATTTGGAGGCCACATGGAGCCAGGGCATAGCCAACATGCCAAGGCGCCGTTAGCTGGCGCAGTGAAAACCAGTTTCCTTGGAGCGCACAATTCCAGAATCTCAAAATGAGCAACGGCATTAAAGGTGCAAAGCCATTGCTGGGGGATTACTTAATTATGGAAGCAACATGACGCAGGCAAAGAGCAGCACAGACATAAAGAAAGACATTTACATAGAGCAATCCAGGAAGTAGCCGATGAAACTTTTGCCCTTAAGGAGGAGCATATTAGCTGTGTTAGAAACGCCTCCAAATAATCATATGAGGAGACATGAAGGAAAATATGGGAGGTGAGCTGCTCTTGATTTTAGGCTCATTGAACTCGGTTGAAAGAGAATGAGACATGCGTAGAGAAAGGTAGACTGACAGGCTGTCTATGTGACGTCACAAATCTGATTAAAAACTGATTAAACCTCTCCAAAATATGCATATACTAAGGAATTAAGGAAAAGGTGTGGAGGAGTTGCCCTTGACTTAAGGCTCATTGAACTCGGTACGCATAAAAAAGTGAAAGACATAAGAATAAGGCAGACTGACTGGCTATCTCAGTGACGTCACAAGTCTGAGTGAGAGAGCTAATTAATAGGAGGGCGTGAAGACAGATAGACAAAGGAGCGGATAGATGAACAGATGAATATATGGACATCTACAGATCCAGGCAGATAAGATGATTAATCGAGAAAAAATTAATTTTAAATGCGCTTAATATTACCTAAGGATCATCCTAGACCTCTCCCCCTTGTGAAACAGTATCAAAATATTATTGAAGATTTTTCATATGATTTGCGTGTCTCGTGGCGCTTCGTTAGAACCTCTCTCCCCCCAGGAGTTTATGAATAATCCTTTAGCCTTCCTTCTTTTTTTGTAACCAGTTGCTTAAGTTGCACTTCTCTCACTCCAGATACTTGCCAAGCCATCAATATTCCCATATCTAATGCTCGATGCTCTTTTACAAGCCAGCTCCCACTTCCCTACAATCTGACTTTAAAGAGCATTCAAAGTTTATTACACCAAAAGCTACTTGTTCCCCATTAAAAACTTGTTCCTGCGCTGATGCCCTAGCGAATCATTTTAAAATTCACATTTTTGACATAAATTTTAATTTCTCGTTTTTTTTAATATTTATTTTAAGCTTATCACTTGAAAAAAGTTTACTTTTTTTTCAAACAAAATTTTGCTGTAAGCTTCACAAAAATATGACATTGACAGACACTTAAAGCTGCTTAGTGGCATTTTCTGACTAGCCAAAAGGGAGCAGGTTGCCTGGGGGGTAGCTTTCTGGAAAAAGTTTGCCCATGCATTTTTTAGATTCCCTGCGGCTGCACTTTGCTGGTTTTTTTGGTTCTCCTTGGGTATTTGCATAGCTTAAAGCTTGTAATCTGCTCGGCGAGGATACAACAGAGAGCTGCTTTAATTAGATAATTTGGTAGCAATTTAAGCTGCACAGCGTTGCCATATATATATATTTTTTTTTGTCAGAGTTGTCGAGTTGCTCGTCTGTTGCCTGGGACTACCTCTGTGCTCCAATTTGCAATGCTAAGCATTTGCAAACATTTCATTATGCAGCTTAAAAGCATAATGCCAAGCCATGTCAAACAAAAACTCAAAAAAAAAAATAAATATAAAAATATCTTAAAATGACAAAAAATATCCAGGAACCGAGTGCAGCACTTGACAAGCGCATTTCGTGCTATAATTCATGGCAGACGGTTTTCTTTCAGGAATCAAACGCATCGAGAGCATTTCAGGTTTGTCATGCAGTTGGTTACCGGAGAAATGGTCATATCACAATTTTTGACAAAGTCAATTTAACTTGACAGAAGTTGATATGGAAATAGTTTAAATGTCAAGTTGATCGACTTATATTGGATGATGAAGCTGAGATTTGGGAATTAAAAATGGAGTTTAGATTGCAACGTTTATAAAATTGGAACCATCAAAGTAAAAATATTTCAAGCTCAAACTTTTTAAAATAACAAATCAATAATAATTGTTGATCCTTGAAAATTTAGCAAATTCTATAAATAACAAAGTACTCTTATACTTTTGTTGAAACAAAAAAAATTAAACAATAAACTATTAACAAATGGATATTTAATAATATAAATGACAAATTTTTGTTATTCAAATTTAAGTCCCATAACTTACTCACCCCTACTTTTCCAGCGCAGGCAGAGATCGTAAATGTGATTGAGAAATGAAAGGATATGAGATAAGATGAGATGAGGTGATTTGATATGAGATGAAAAGAGATGAAATATGAGCAGATTAGATGATATAAGAGGAGATGATATGAGATGAGTTTTCTACTTCATCGAAATCTTTGTGACAGCGAGCTAACAGAAGTAGCAACTCCCACTCAAAATTCCTTAATTTTTAAAGGAACTCGCAAATGTGATGGAAATTAAAGACTTAAGATAAATATAGATAAGGAGATGAGATGAGACGAGTTGAAATAAGATGAGATAAACTGAATTGAGTTGAGATGAGATGAGGTGATATGATACGAGATGATATGAAAAGAGATAAGATTATATGGTATAAGAGGAGATGAGATGAGTTTTCTACTTCATCGAAATCTTTGTGTCAGTGAGGTAACAGGTGTGGCAACTCCCATTCAAAATTCCTTAATTTTTAAAGGAACTCGGAAATGTGATGAAATGAAAGGACACAAGATAAATTGAGATACGGAGATGAGATGAGATGAGATAAGCTAAACTGAGCTGAGCTTAGATGATATGAGATGAGTCGAGATGAAATGAGCTGAGCTGAGCTTAAATGAAATGAGAGGCAATGAAATTAAAGTATAGCCAAAACTTACAAATAACTCGGCTGGTCTAAATTCCAAAAATAAAATATTTATTCTTTAGTAGTTCTTCTGATCCGATCAAATTATATCAGATTAGATGACATGAATTCAGGTGAGATCACATCAGAACCGATCAGATGAGATTGAATGGGATAACATGAGATGAAATGTCGCCTCATGTCAACACAAAATGATAGACCAGATGGATCAGATAGATCAAATAGACCAGTTAGACCTGATAAATCAGATTGATCAAATAGAGCAGATAAATCAGATAGATTAAACAGATTAGATAGATCAGATAGATCAGATGGATCAGATAGATCAGATAGATCAGATAGATCAGATAGATCAGATAGATCAGATAGATCAGATAGATCAGATAGATCAGATAGATCAGATAGATCAGATAGATTAGATAGATCAGATATATGAGATGAGATATGATTATATTTAATCAGATCAGATGGTTTGAAATGAAATAATATTAGATGCGATTAGATGAAATGTGATGACAAAAGATGACATGGGATAAAATGAATGAAATGGAATATAATTTTTAGGGGATACATCAGCTATAATGTGACTCTATGAGATTATAATCTTTTTTATTAAAAACAATTATTGAATATCGTACTACTCCGAAGCCTCTTTTTTTCATGAGCTGCTGCTATTTTTTCGAAGATTTCTTATGAAGCAGAAATTTTTAAATGCTAAGATGAGATCAGATCAAAGAGATGATATGAGAAATGAAAGGAAGTGTGATGAGATCAGATGAAATTAGATCAAATAATTTGAGATTAAATGCAATGGAAGAGAATTGAATGCAATGAAATTTAATACATAATTATAATAAATTCGACAATGAATATATACGGGCATCTCCTCTCATCAAATCTGTATTTATTAAAAATGTATTGATGAAATTCAATCATAGTAAAAACCATACCTAACAAATAACTCAGCTTATTAATATTTCCAATATTAAATATTCTTCAGTAATAAAGAGTTTTATTTTATTTTATAATTATAAATTTGAGATGAGATGAGAAGAGATGAGATAAGATCAAATTAAATCAGAGCAGATAGTATCAGATGATATAATATGAAACCAGAGGAGATGTGATGAAATCCTCTCATCGAAAACATATTTAAAAAGAATTCTTAAAATTCTTCTTTTCTTTTTAATTCGAAAAATTAAATAAGAGAATCTGATCAGATGAAATCATATCAATTGGTGTGTGATAAAATGAGATAAGATGCAATGAAATGAAATGGAATGAAAAATTAAAATCGAAAATAAATATCAAGTGGCATCTTTATTAAGAATATTGTATTGAAATCAAAGTATAAAGCATAATTCTTCTTATTTAAATTCCCAAAATGAAATATTTTTCACTAATAAAGAGTATTTCCTATTACTGACTTAATTATCAAATATTTCCCTATTTAATTATTCAACGCTTTGCAACACTTGGCACAAATCATTTCATTAGCGTTTGTACACCAAAATTGTTGAATATTCCAACATCAAAGACTTTAATTTTAACAAAATTACGTTTGTACGCTACACTTTTCATAAGTTTCTTAAGTTTCCCTGCATTTTGTGTTAGCCATTTTTGATTATCTTTATTTTATTACACTTTTCATTTTTATAGTTGTTGCAATTTTCATGCGCTTGCTCCATTTTTCTCAAAAAAAGCTGCAGAGAAGAAAAACGTGCAGCAGCTTTTTCTTCACGTTATCGCTGTTTGTTTATTTTTATATTTTATTTTGTTGTTGTTCTCGCTATTTATTTAACGTGGCCTTAAAACAATTTTATGACATTATAAGTACAATACAAATAAATTCCTTCTAGCCTTCTAGCTCTGGTTCGCTATCTCTGCCTTTTGCTCACTCATTTCATTCCCTAGATGCGCTTCTAATGCGCACTGCATTCATCATACGTCCCGTTGGCCGCTCCTCGCTCCTTGTTCCTTGCTCCGATTACTTTGGCGCGTGCTGTCTGCACTAAAACAAAACGACTCGAGGAAACAAAACCAAAAATGAACAAGAGCAAAGAAAAAGAAAAGCGCAAAATAAAACATAAATAAATGCAACAATACGCGGAGCACGCCATCGTCGCAGCAGCGCAGCAGCTGTCCGCCCAAATTCCAAACCCACCCAAAAAAAATATAATAAAAGTTTTGCGAAAAAAATGCAATCGGGAACTTCATAGAGGGCGCGCACAAAATAAGTGTGTGCGTCTGGCTTGATTTATATAAATGCACTGAGAAAAATACAAGTGAATTTACAAACGTATTCAAAAATAGGGACAGCAAACGACGTCATATTTTTTCCCGCTCTCTTGACATTTCTCTTTAATAAGGTTTGCCATTTCATCATGGAAAGATATTAGATTCATCTTTACTACCGAAATTCGGAGTCAGTGACCTCAACTTTAAGCGCGCTACGTCCAATTTATGGTCATCATAATTGTCCTGCCAGATCAACAATGGAGCGTCTAGTGGAAAAATTTTGAATCCACACGCACAGTACAAAATGTTCCCGTGCCAGTGAGACAAAAAAATGGCTGGAGTTTCAAGAATATTCAATTCAGGAAGACCCAAATCAGTCTCTCACACGTCATTCTCAAGCGTTGGTCATCTCTGTACTTCAACATAAAGAAGAAACGTTGCAGACATCATTTCGAACTTTTATGATTTTTTTTAGTCTAGCTAAATATCGCAGCTAATATTCGAAGTATTAAAAACTTTTCTTCTCAAAGAATCTTATATATATTTATTTTTTTTGGTACAAAAGCGCAAAGTTCACCAAAACCTCAAAAATTACCCAATTCGGTTGTTCCCAGAAAACTTACAATTCTAATAAACTCTTTTTGAATAGTAATAATACATTTATTTGTAGTCTGAAAATATTGAGAGAATCCTAGTTTGATTGATCAATCCAATATTTGTTGAAGCTAAATTCAGTCTCTCCAAAAATGCGTTGAAAAACAAGTTTGGGATATGGATTATTCAATACAGTAGTTTACGAGGTTACGAGAGATGAATGCAGTTCTAGGCGTGGGATTCCGTGAAGCCGATCGATTTATGCTTGAAAAGAATGTAAGTCTGAACTATCGGCTTAGGCTATATGTGTGGTATACAGGAATCATATGCAACAATCGAATAAGCCAACACTTGTGTGATAACAGTTTATTTTACATTCTTAACTAACTGACATATGCAACCACTAAAAATAAAGTAATATTAAATAAATAAAGTAAGAACAAAATTGAATAATATTGCTTGAAAAAAAGTTGCGACATAATACAAATACTGCTTAAATAAGTTGTGAATTATAAGCTTCACTTAGTGAAATCAATAGTATATATATCGGCGTAAATATGTGCGCCACTTTTTTGGCAACCTTCTCCGATTTTGATGATTTTTAAATATTATATTTGGTAGAGCTGCTACCCAATAGTAACCACGTCAAATTTTATGGTCAAATTCAAATTATTTATCGAGCTGTCGATAACTGAATATTGAGTTTTTTATTTTTAGACTACTTTTTGAGAAGCCATATCTTCTAAACGAACAAAGATATTGACACGAATTTTTTTTACCATGACAGATAAAATATTAAATTTAAAAAAAATATTTTTTTTTATATTATTATATATATTTTATTTATTATATATATTTTTTTTCATATCAAACTGCCCTCGTACTTATTGTAGATCACCAATCTTCTTGGCTAAGCTTCGACTACTGCTGCGAAAAGAATTCACGTTATTGAAAATCGAAAAACTTCTTCTTTTTTTTTAATTTCACCCTCTTTTTTTTGCAGTGTATTTACTGCGCACACACACGCACACACACTAGCACAGATTACTGCTGCTTATTGGACAGAGAGCATATAGATTTTGGGTTTTTGCGGCTGCTTGTTTTCTGCTTTTTTTTCCTCTCTTCTGGCCAAGGCAAACTTTTATTATTACAATGCTGCGAAAAATGCGTTGAACAATTCTTCGCTTCCTTTGTTTTTTTTGGCTTGCTGAATACTCTTTATGGAATACATTAACTATAATGCTATTTTAATCTTTTTTGTTAAAAGCAATTGTTGAATGTCGTACAAGCCGGAAAGCTCTCTTTTTAAAGAGGTTTCGAAGATTTTTTACAAGGCAGAAATTGACTGAAATTTTAGATTATTGAGCCATTTTTATACTTCTATAAGGAGCACAATAAATTATTCGGGTTGCAGTGCAGCATTCCCAACTAATATAATCTTATTATACTTCTACCTAAAGCTATCGATATTTTTATAAATATCATTGCATCCCTTCTAAAAATATGAAAATCGGGAAAAACTCAAAAATATTTTTTATATTTTTTTTACGAATTTGGAAAATGTACGTTTTGTGACTTGTACAAAATTATACCTGAAATTGAAAGGGAGATTTCATCAAAAACAAAGTCATTTTAAAAATAAAAAGCTTCAATATGCTGAGGGAACAAGCTATTCTTGAGGCATAGAACTATTTTTTTTGTTTTAATTCGTATGTGGGTATTTTATTGAATATCAAAAAAAAACTGATACTAGATCGCGCAGAAAAACATATGCAGAACTTACTCTAAGAGATAAATATATAAATTTTACTTTTCGTTTAAGATTATTTGTAAGTCACTGAAATATGTATCTTTTGTTCCTAAGTCGCTGCTGCGGCCAATCCTAGGTTGACCATAGAGCGGAAACAAATCTTCTCCAATCATCTCTACACCACGTTTCATCTCATTCCAGGATCCTAATCGCCTATATTATGAAATATGGATTTGTCTAAATGTTTAGACATTAACAGTCCACATACAGGTTAGATTTTCCATACTTACGATTGTCGTATAACTCTCTCGGAAGAAAATGAATAAAAGTACAATGGATATAATGTTGGGGTATTCCAAAATACGAGGGTGGATTGATAAGATTCCGGCCTGACCAAGAAACACAGCGTTTTTAAGAATTTTTTTTTTTTATTTCTCAACAAAATCTCCTCCAAGGCTGATACATTTCTCATAGTGGTGTTCTAGTCTAGTAATGCCATCTCTATAGACTGATTCGTCAAGCTCCTCAAAATACCCATTTACAGCTTCGATTACTTGCTGATTGTCCGCAAATCTCTTACCGCCAAGCCATTTTTTTAGGTTAGGAAGTAGATAATAATCACTCGTGGCTAGGTCTGGAGAGTAGGGAGGGTGCGGCATCAATTCAAACTTCAGATCGTTGATTTTAGCCATCGCAACGATTGACTTGTGCGCTGGTGCGTTATCGTGATGAAACAAGATTCTTTTCTTCGCCAGATGAGGTCGTTTAATTTTCACCTCGTGGCTCAAACGTTGCAATAAGTCTGCGTAGTATTGACCAGTGATAGTTTTACCCTTTTCAAGGTAATCAATGTATATAATACCTCTTGAATCCCAAAAAACAGTAGCCATAACCTTGTTTGCTGAAAAAATTGTTTTTGCCTTCTTTGGAGGTGGTTCCCCTGGTTCAATCCACTGTTTAGACTGTTCTTTGGTTTCAGGAGTGTAGTGGTGGACCCAAGTTTCGTCAACGGTTATGAATCGACGCAAAAATTCGCTTGGATTACGCTTATACAACGTCAAATTGGCGGTAGAAAGGTTTTTCGAATCAATTTTTTCAAGAAAAACACAGAGGCGTCTTGTTCAGTGTGCTCTCAAATCTAAACTAACATGGCGATCGGGCTGAAATTTTAGCTACAAGCTATCTAAGGATGGTACTATAGAACGCCACCTCAAGGTAGGCATAGTGGCGCCATCTCTTGGTCAGGCCGGAAACTTATCAATCCACCCACGTAAATAAAAGATACGGGCCGGAGGTTGAGTCGAAACTATTGTCCAGAAGTAAGCAATTATAGTTTTTATAATAATTTAAAATACATTGTTGAAAATCTTAATAATTTTTGAATAAAAAAAAATACTATAAAGACCGATTTAAATCAAAATAAATCAATGTGAACCTTCAACTAGTTCGCAATTAAGAATTCAAGAAAAATAGAAACGCTTAGAGCAAAACACGGTGATGATTCCGGGAATTTTTGATCAATACAGTAGATCAAACCTACTTATTACTAAGAAATCTTAACCATATTTTTATGATAAGGACATGCAGCCCATGCTATAACAAGTCAACTTGAGCTTTTTATACTACCTTAATTAAAATGAATCAATTTATATTATATGCCACGATTTGAGGTCCTATGCTTTACAGGGAGTCAAGGATGGCAGATGAATATGCCACGATTTAATCATGTATGAAAGAGATGAATACCTTTGATCTGAGGTCTATGACTAAGTTTTTTTCGTATTAATATGCTGAATTATCATAATATTGGATTGTACACAAAAAACAATAGGAGAGAGCGCATTAAGATGAAAGGAGTATTTGCTGAGATCAAATTTCTAGGATAGTCGAAAGCTAGAGTCTTAATTTTCTTTAAAGAACCATGATTGAATCTAGGGGTACAAGGCCTTCGTAAATCGAACTGCATGATATCCAGATAACCTACCCAAAAAACTCTGGTTTTAATTATAGTAAGTCAGATATCGAGTAGTTGAATAAATAGTCAAACATTCGTAATTTAATGTGTGATCAATCTGAACACATCTCTTACATTTCCAACGGCCCAAAAGACTTTCTTCCGAAGTTTTTCGAAAATGCTTGTTAAGTAAAGGTGCGAGACCATCGAGAGAAAAGTACGGAGCCAGTAGTGAAAATCTTTGAGCCCCTCATAATCATCCATAGCATTACAACCCTAGGTGGGTCAAAGCTTCCTTCAAAGATATTATGACTTAAGTATTTGAATGATGTAGGGGCATCACACTTGCCAGGTGATAGGTAAGGTAGCTTTAGCCTTCAGGCAGACTCCTAGAAGATGTCGTCTGAGATGGGCAACTGCATTTCCGCAGTGCTGATGGAAGGGTTATACCGCCCTGCCTCGGGCGATAGAGCCTCGTTTGCGAAAATAGGAAGTACCAAGCCTCTAGGGAGCAGCGGGTGAGAAAAGGATTGGCTATGTTGTCCGCGCCTTTTTCCCCCAACTTTCTATCATTGAGTGATGAAAGTGCACTATATTTTCCGGAAGACTTCAAATGTTTAGTGATTTATTCAAATCTATGGGTGCTAAGGACCAAAAGGTCTATGCTAGGCTGCACTCTGTTGTGTGGCCAGCCAGTGTAACCTAACCTAACCTATAGGTGCTTTAGAAAACTACGGCCCAGTAAAATCCCTGATCAAACGGCCTGAAGAGCTGGCCACCGAACTCCAACCAAAATTAGGTATAAAGCTGGAAATTTAAGTTGGTAAGATGCAGACAGTAACCATTTTAACAATTGATTAATTGGTAGCAAAGAAGATTATTCTTTGGTGTTTAATGTAACGATGACGCCACTAGAAACTAAAAGTGACTTTTGCTGAGAAAGATTATTCTTTAGCAATTTAATGTTATGGTGACGTCACTATAAACTAAAAGTATATCTTGATAAGAAAGATAATTCTTTAGTTTAATGTAACGATGACATCACTAGAAACTAGAATTGCACCTTAGTAAGAATGAAAAGTCTTTAGTAATTTAATGTTATGATGACGACACAAGAACCTAAAAGTGAATCTTGGTAGAAAGATAAATCTTAAGATGAATGTAACGATGACATAACTAGAAACTAAAAGTGAATCTTGTTAAGAAATATAAGGCTTTAGAAATTAAGAACAAACTGAAAGAAAATTTTGGCAAGACAGAAATGCCATCAGACATTTAATGTTATGATTACGTCACTTAGAACTAAAAATTAAGAAATAAGTCTACAAATGTAATGACGTCACTTGGAACTAAAAGGGTATGCAAACTTTGTAACGTTAAACTTATTTTGGTTTTCCTTCTTGTTTTTTTTGTTTAATAAAAACACACAGCAATAAAATTCCAGCTGTGTTTACGTGATTGGAAAATGATTTTCCATAGTGTTATGTGAAAAATTGTTTTTCTGGCCGAAGTTTAAGTTCACCGTAGTGTGATAAAATAAAAACCAAAAGCGAATAAAAGTTAAAAAAACAGAAAAACAGCCAATGTAAATTTGCTTATGTGACTCGGATTAAAGCGAACATTTATTTACTTTGTAAATATGCATACATATATATAGTAAGCATATAAAGGTATGTAATTGTCAACAACGTGGGAATAGTTGGAGCACGGCTGTCATTTCGAATATTCTTGTTAATTTAACGATTGTTAAGAGTTCATAAATTTTCATTACCTTACGAGCCAAGATTTATGCTCCTAACCGAAGTTGGCCACGATTTCAGTTTCCATTTGATTATTACTACATAATATGCATAAAGTACATGAGCCAATATATAACAACTTGATGACGCTGACCAGTCCAAGTGGTTCAATGGCATAGACTCGATGGCCCTCTTTGGTTTGTGGGCTACCTCGCACTCCTACTTCTTTGACTCCCTCCCAACTTAAATCCGAAAATTTATGACTCACTGTGGTCAATTTCGAACATATGCTGGTCAGCATCAGCCTGGTGCCCTCCTCCTCCAGCTGCTCCTCTCCTGCTGCCATGCTACTTCCTTATCGCCTGAGGCATATTTGCAGCTTGATGCCATAAATTGCTTGGGTTAAAAAATAGGATGCAGCATATTAAGCATTTTTTTATTTTTTATTATTTGAAAAGTTTCTGCTGTTATGGTTTTCAGTTTTGTGGATTTTGTGCTTTTGGCATTTAAATGGCGTGATTAATATAGAAATTTATTGGAAAAGCCAAATGGTCAGTTGAAGTGGAGCTGGAGCACATGTTTGTGGAAACTTGAAGGCTGAACATGATAAAGCAATTTTTTTGTTAATGGTTATAATAGCAATAAAGCTTAGTTTTCAAATTGAACAAAATTTATTTTTTTTTTCCAAAAACTAAAGAGCTAAAACAAAACTTTTTATAAAAACGCTAACAAAATTTTTGGGGCAAAGAATTTTGCTCTCTTATACGCAGAGCGCCTTGTTGACCAATGCTGCCCATTTTGTTTTTGGCATTTGACATACAGATGGCGCCAGCAGTCGCGCTAAAAACAAAAAGTGATTGAGTATTAAATTATTTGATAGCAAAATACAGAAAATACGCGTAAAAAATGTTCGTAAGAAAAGATATAGTATCCATATCCGTTTGAAAATCCAACTAAAATAATATAAGTTTATGATATATGTAAAACAATCGTTTTTACATGGGTGTAAGGATTTTTCTCAAAATTTAAGTTTTGTATTAAAAATATCGGCAAAAAAAAGTGAAGCGGGCTTACAGATTGTAAGAGTTTTTACATATTTGGTATCTGTCGTGGTAAACAAATCGCGTCAATATCTTTAGTCATTTATAAGATATGGCTTATCAAAAAATAGTCTAAAATGAAAAACCCAATATTCAGCAACCGATAGCTCGATAAATAATCGGAATTTCGCTATAAAGTTTGCGTGATTACTATTGTCTAGTTGCTCTACCATATTTGTAAAAATTATCGAAATCGTAGAAGGTCTGGAGAAAAGTGGCGCGATTTCACAAAAAGAAAATTCAAATTCATATTATTTTTTATATTTTTATTTATTTTTTATTTATTATAAATTTCGATTTTTTTATTATTTTAGATCTTAAATTTAACGAAAATCGAAAGACGTCGTTATTTAACATGATTTTATATACTTAGCAGTTTAATTATTGCCACAGAAGTAATAATTCCAGAACAAATATATTTATGGCATTCCTGAAACTAATAAAATGATCTAATATCAGCTGTTTTCAAACTGTTCAAATATCTATATGACTTGTTTTTTCTTTAAAGTGCCTTTAGTTTTAGGTGTTATATTTATACTAAAAATAATTTATGATTTTTTGAAATCGCTTTAAATTAAATTAAATCGCGTTACAAATGAATGGAAAGATTTTTTTGAATCGCATTAAATCTAATGCGATTTAACAAAAATTCGCGCAGAAACAGAATTAGTTGAATTTGGCAAAATTTATTACCAAAGCGTAAATAAAGGAATATGTAGGGCTACTGATATCTTATTTGGGTTGTTATCTTCAACTATCATTATCACGGAAGTGCAAATAAACCTATTTAGGACGATCTATTTATTTGAATAGTTATTGTTATTATATTTAAAACATTTATTATATCTTAACAAACAGCAGATTTTCATATTTACATTAGCTTTTTGTTTTTAGCGCTAAAACAAAATATATGTAGTTGCTGCTGGCGCCATCTAGCATAAATTGCTGGCGACATCTAGCTGTTTCATTATTTCATTGTGTCTAATATAGTATAATGAAATGGTATTTTTTACTGTCATTTATATTAAAAAAACAATTGACATAATACTGGTATTCTATTTAAAAATAAAATTTATATATGCTTTATTAGTAATTTGATGTAAATTTATCAGTTAAATGCTCGTATTATCTAGTCATCTTAATAATGCATTAAATAAAGTAGTTATAACATTTATTTGTTTTAGGGCAAAATCCAATCCTTTCCAAGTAAGAAAAAATTTTGCATCTACATCTCATGATTATTCTTTTAGAAGCTTGGAAACTGATTCTTTCATGAGAACTGTACTCAATCTATCTTTAAATCTTTGTAATAGTGATCGATTATTAATTAATTAAGGGCGACTTTTATTTTAAATTTGGTTGAAAAAATTCAATTTCATTTGTCTCGCTGAGGGACATTCTAAAAACTTTAAACGCGTTTTACTTTATACCATCAGAATTTCAGGCACATCTATTGTTCCGAAAAAGGGAAAAAACTTTTTTTTTTAATATTTCAGCTAATTTTGCGTCAAAATTTATTCTGATTTACTATAAGCCATAAAGAATTTAATTAATTTCAATAAAAAAAATATTTTTCATTTTATTCATTACAAAAGGCTGGAGAGATGAAATTCGGGAACGATGGTCAACGTGCAGAGGCAGACCAGAATTGCCATTTTGAATTCGATAATGTCGATAGCTGCCAGGATCGATATTTATAGCTGCCAAAAAGATAAGTATTTATCATATTTAATGCCTCTGAGTGATTATGCATATGAAGCAGGTAATTAAAAACCATAAATTTATGTTTTGTGAAATAAATTGACTGACTGTAAATGTTTTATTAAAAAGTATCTTACTTTGAGTTTTCCATAAATATTTTATTGACATTCCTAAATTTTAAAAACAACATCTTGTCGTTATTTTTTATTTGCAAAGCAACTAAACTAAACAAACATGCTGCAACTTGGCTAATAAATTTATAGATTTGGCTTTTAGCAATATGCCAACTGGCTTTCATACAAATTTTCGTAATATAAATTATGGCTTAAAACGCAGCTTGAAACTTGTACTAACGCTTACTATAAAATATAAATTTATGGTATTTGGGACTTACCTGCTTCATATACATAATCACTCAGAGGCATTAAATATGATAAATGACATGAAATCTTTGTTGAGCAGCTGAAATAGGCCCTTTAGTCAGGCTTCCAGCTTCAGTTCTGGCCCTAACAGCTGGTCAACTATCTCTTGGCCAACTGATGCTTTCCTAGATTAAAGTGCCATGTGTCATAAATTTAGTTTAGTTGGTCGCATGTTACAATATATAGAAATGTTATTTGGTTGTAAAGTAAGGCTCTTCTGGTTAAGAGTAGTCTCTACTATGGGGCGGAAAATGGTGGAAAGCTGCGAAAATACGTCATAGTAATTAATATATTTCAGCTTTTTCAGGAAATCATAAGTTTATCGATTCTTTGTAGCTATACTTAATGTTTATTAACTACTTTCCTATTTGTCACTATTAATATTAATTGAAGATAACACAAATGCAGAAACTTTGACAAATTTACCATCACAAATTGCTCTAAGATGAATTAGTTACTTACATTTTATTTTAAGAACGTTTGAAGGATTATGTTTCAAATATTTTTTTTTTTTTAAGCAGTGCAGCTTTTGTGTGCAATTGGCAGCTAGATGGCGCCAGCATTTTCTGCTAGATGGCGCTAGTAGACCCTAACCGTAGGTACAGGTTGTTTGTAAAAATAATTTTTTCATTTTTAATTTATGTATTTTTTTTATTTAATCAGCAGCGATTTTGAAGAGCAAAAAATATGCAAACTTGAAATGTAAATAATATATTAAAACTAGCCGGCCTTCGGCACGCTCGCTTCGCTCGCTCGCTCGCTCTAGATCTTTATTTTCTTCCAATGATTTATTTTTGTGGCAAATTCACGAAATTGCATAATGTGCAAATATTGATCTGATCATATGTATTTTATACAGAAATCAAAACATGAATTGTAAGCAAAAATCGCAGAATTCCTTTCTTCTTAAGAAAACTTTCTTGGAAAGGAATAACTAAATCAATATTAATTTCTAAAATTGATGAAATTGTAAATTATCCTACCGAGTTTTTAAATTCCTTGATTTGCCAGGAATGTTAGGAGTGGCAACCCTTACTCTTAGGGGTATGAAAAGTAGATGTTGCCGATTCTCAGACCTGCCCAATAAGCACACAAAATTTCATGAGAATCGGTCTATGCGTTTCGGAGGAGTATGTTCACAAACCAATATTCACAAAAATGAGTATATTTCACGAACCAATTCACACAAACACATCGCAATAGGCTTAAAACCTCCGCATTGACCTCTAACACACGCAAAAATCAGATTTGAAATTCATCGACTCGTTCATGAGAACACCGATAGCACGTAAAACATAAGTTTCTTCTTATATATAAAATTCTAGTTTCAAAATGTTAGTTACCATACTCCTCCGAAACGGCTGGACCGATTTTCATGAAATTTTGTGTGCTTCAATAAAATAAAATTTATAACGTTAATATTTTTTGTGATTTCCTTTCGACAAAAACAATTAACTAAAAAATATTAGTTAATCTGACAATGTACACAATGCCTACCTAAATTAAAAAAAAATTTTGTATTGGAAAATCAATATTGTCCTTTTTAGTATTTTCGTCGCAATTTGTTATATTTTCTCAACCTCAATCCTTGGACTTCCACGAACATTTCAAGACCAAAATTAGCCAAATCGGTTCAGCCGTTCGTGAGTAAATAAGCTTCGAAGGGGCATAACATTGTGACACGAGAATTTTAGTATATAAGATTTATATTCACAAAACCGGCTAAACCAGTGTTACTTAAAGCGATTTTAAAAGATATTCCATTGAAGTTTTAAAGAAATAACTTTTATATGTACAGTTATGTATATTCGGACGCTGGAAGCAGCTAAATTTAAATTTGAGTTTTTCTTTGTTTTCTTCAAGCAAAAAATTTATTTTTGGAAGAAAAATTTATCTGCCCGGAATTCAAAAAACATATAAACAAAGAGCAGTAATAGATATATAATCATGCAAAAATTAAAAAAAGTTTTGATTCCCAACGGATCCCAATCTAATTGAAATGTTTTAGGAGGAACTAAATTCTGAAATCGGAAAAGTAGTTGACGTAGCGTAAAAATTTGTTAGAAATTTATATTCCCCAAATGTTACAATTTTCCAATTTATTTTCATAGTAGTTTAAGGATTTACTTTATGCCTTTTTTGGCACGGTTATTTCGGTAAAAAATACGAATTAGGTGCATGCAATATGTGGTACGTGGCGCCAGCAGGAACAACATATTTTGTTTTAGCGCTAAAGTTAATTTTATAATTCGTTTTTTTTATATGTAATAATTGTTGCATTTGTAAAAATAACATTTAATAAACGAATCGGCTGGCGCCATCTACCGGCCATTTGTTCCAAAAAAAAGTGGGCAGCACTAGTGGTCATTAAGGCTGTCAACCAGAGTGCAAAAGACTGTGCCGGGTATAAATTAAATGTCTAAGGTAAGGTGGGGCAAACCCGACAGTGTTGGTAAACACGACTTCCCACTGTTTCTCAAAAACGGCAATACTGAGTGGGTTCTCTTATTACTGATGCCGTAAAGAGCAATAAAAATAACCTACGTGGTAGCATGCCAGTTGTCTGTCAGTCTACATTTAGAAGCTCAAACGACTAAAAGTATATTTTTTTGACGATTTGAATATAATTTATGTGAATTTTTTCTTGTTAAATAACATGATGGGATAAAAACAGTAAGTGGGTTATACTACATAAATTTAGGCTTATTTGAAAAATAGTATTTGTCGTGAAATCGTATCGTCATAAAAAATGAAACAAAAAGGTCATATTTCGTTCTATATCAGCCAAGATAATAGGGGGTCGGAGTTACCCCGACGAATTTTTGAAAATGACAAGCAAATTGTTATTATTGAAAAGCAAAAATTAATAATGACTCAGAAGAAATCCAGTAGTTCTACAAAGTTGCGGATTATGTCGTTAGGTCGGATTTGCCCCACCTTACCCTATGCATATAAATGTTAAAGGACGTTCAGAAAAAACCATTAAGCAATAGATTTTTTCCAAAAAGTGTTTCCCTCCAATTATTTTTCTGAGTCACATTCAAACTACTTACAGAAATGTACAATACTTTTTTGAGAAATGGTCATAGCTCAAAAATTAATAATTGTCAAAAAAAATCAGTAGTTCCACAATGTGGCGGAAAAGCGTTAGATCGGGTTTGCCCCACCTTACCGTATGCATATAAAGTTAAAAGACTTTCAAAAAAAACCATCAAGCAATAGTTTGTTTTTCCCAAAGAGAGTTTCCTTTTGATTGCTTTTCGGAGTCGTCTGCAAGCAATTTAAGCTTTTAAGATTATATAGGAGGTCAGGTTTACCCCAACATTTTGGAAAATTACAGAAACTTACTTTTTGAGAAATGATCATATCTCATAAATTAATAATAGTGTGAAAAAATCAGTTGTTCTACAAAGTTGCAGAAAAGCGTTAGGTCCGATTTGCCCCATCTTACCCTATGCATATTAAGTTGAAAGACTTTTAGAAAAAAGTATTAAGCATTTTTTCCGAATGTTCCCCTTCGATTACTTTTCCAAGTTATATGCCTTAAACTTTTAAGGTATTATAGGAGGTCGAGTTAACCCCAACACTTTAGTAAATTACAGAAATGTTCTTTCTTCAGAAATGTTCATATCTTAAAAATTATAAATATTCCGAAGAAATCCATAGTTCTACAAAGTTGCGAAGAAGTGTTAGGTCGGATTTGCCCCACCTTACCCTTACCATATAAAGTTGAAGGAATTTGAAAAAAAAACCATTAAGCAATCAATTTTTGGCCAAAAAGAGTTTTCGTTCTATAAATTTGACGTATCATATGCAAGCTACCTAAACTTTTAAGGTACTATAGGAGGTCGGGTTAGCCCCAACATATTGGATTATTACAGAAATTAACATTTTTGAGAAGGGGGTTATATCTCCAAAATTACCAATAATAAGAAGAAATCTGTAGGTTTACAAAGTTGCAGAAAAGCATTAGGCCGGATTTGCCCCACCGTATAAAGTTGAAGATCTTTCATTAAGAATCGATTTTTTTCCTAAGAAGTGTTTTTCTTCGATTACTTTTCCGATTGATATGCAAGCAACTTAAACTTTAAAAGGACCCAACATAAAGCTGTGGCTACTTATCCTCAACCTTAAGATACAAATTCTTTATATTTTCGGCCAACATAATATTTCAAGCAGAAATAACAACCATTTACAAATTATTTGCTGCATTATTGAACAAAAATATTATTTTTCATGGAAAGCTGTTATCATTTTCCAGTAAATTCAAAAATATATATTGATACAAACTACCATGTGCTTTACTTAAACTGAAATGGCCTTTCCAGAAATGCACAAAGATATTGTATCTTCTTGTAGGACACACAGACAGACAGCTGTTGTTGTAGTTGTTGTTGTTGCATAATGCATGTTACTCTTGTAGTTGTAGTTACTGTAGTTACTGTATCTGTTTCCCACATCCGCTGAGCACATCCTGAAGCCCACACATACTATAAAAGCAAAAATGTTTGATTCCTTTATGCCATTTCGCCTTGATGCGCTTCATTTCCTCTTCTATAAAATTGCGTACAATTTTCTGCTTTATTTTCGCATTAGAGGAATCAAAACAACAACAACAACACTAACATGGGAAAAAAAACTCATCCAATGAACATAACAAGCTTATTGAATTATCTGATTTGTGCATCAATTGCTATTCTAATACGAAAATAGATAAAATTGTTGTATGCATGTGTAAAAAAGAGATGGCAGCACAAAATGTATCTCATAGATACAGTGTTAGAGAGAGAGACAAAACTGCATGCAAATGCATAAAATTAAATGTAATAAAAAGTTTGCAACACAGGTAGGGAAAAGTAAGATACAAAACTTTATGAAACTGCTTTCAAAATCAATCGATAAATGAAATGTAATCCCTTGAAACAAGCCAACTGCCAACTGCAGATGAAAACTTGCAAAACTTGCATGTATCTTTTTACAGTTGTAGATATATTTGTATCTTTTATATAGCTTCTTTTTTTTTTTTTGCTGAGCAGCAGCAGCTGCATCTGCCTGAGTTTTGTATAAATTTTAATGCCATATTCCCCGTTTACCTTCAAGCGAAACTTTTAGCAATCAATTCGCTAGGGAAAATACAAGCAAACATACGTACATATATAAAGATACATGTACACATTGATGTGAGTGTGAGTGTGTTTCATGTGTGCTTGTGTGTGTTGGCGTTTTTCGGCAAAAGTTTTGCTTACATTCTTACACACACGACCACGAAATAAAATCCAAAACATGATGAGAAAGGAAAAGCAGTTAAAGTGCAACGCACTTAAGATACTCTTCTTTGAAAATGTGATCGAAGTTGGAGAACGAAAAGTTAAAAACATTTTTTATATCTTAAATTAAAAATTATATAATACACTTATAGCTTTTTATTTAAATTGAAAAAAATATGTTAGTATTAAAATATTGCTTAAAATTATTTTATATATTTTTATTTAAATTGAAAAATACACTTTTTATATTTCAAATTTAGCAAAATATTTTTTTTTTGCTTTTTATTTAAAGTGAAAATAAAATACAATTCATTGGTTTTTAAATAATTTTAAAATAAGTAGCTTCAACAGAAGGAAGTCTTTGAAACGAGAAATAAAATTGTATATTTGTGTATTTAAAATGATTTTTAAGCTTTTAAACCCCGAAAATGTTATATAACTTAATTGTGTCTGGATTTAAAGATCCTAGATCAATTTATAAGCAAAACTCTCTACGCACCATTTTTTTCAACAAAGTCAATTTTATTGCCTATTCAATTCAATTCATTTATTCATCCAAAATTAAATTTTTATGCATAATTATATTTACAAGTTTGTTTTGAGTTTTATCAAAGATATTACAGCAAATTAAAATTTATTTATATTACAATAATAATTTTTTACAATAAAGTATAAATATTTTCAAAGGTAAAAAGGGAAAACCTTCATTTGACAACAAAAAATATTTAAAAATCAAACACTAATTGAAAAATTAATGTTTATGGTTGACTATTTTCACAATAGTCGACAATATATCATTAATTTCAGTTTGGTAAATTTCAGTTGTTAGTATTTAAGTACTTATGATATCTCTCTGCATTCTCTAATTATGTCATAAGAAGAGTTTGTTATTTTGTTAAAATAGTTGAGGTTCTGTCTCATGATGAAATCTGTGAATTTTTCATATCCTGTTTCGAGGTGCAACAAACGCGTGGAATATCTCCAGGGCTTGTTGTTTATAATTTTCAGACATTTATTTTGTATGATCTGCATTTTTTTCAAATGACTGTTAGCAGCTTTATACCATACTGGAGAGGTATATGGTAAAATTGGTCTTAGAACGCATTTAAAAATTAAGTTTTTATTCTTGAAATTTAGGAATGATCGTCGATGTAAGAGTGTCCACAGGGCTCTCAGCGATTTCATTGCCTTTACACAAGGTTCGTCTATATGTTTTTGGAAACTGAGTTCTTTATTATTTATTATTGCCTAATATTTTTTATACAATATATAAAATTTTGCTTAATATTTTTTTTTACCAATATTTTTAGATTCGAAAATAATATGAAATTGATTGGTGATTTTTAGGTAATGTTAAAATTAGTGGCTTTTATTACTCCTTAAAACGAAAATTAAAAATTAATATTTTTGTACTTAAAACTATTTTTCAAGCTTACGCCGAAATTTTAAGATAACAAATTTATATTTGAACTTAAAGACTAGATCCATGTATAAACATAGCTCTCTGGGGACCATTTTTTTAAACAAAACAAATTTTTTTATTTAATTTTTTTTTTAGCATAGTGGAGAACGAATTTCACAAAACCAGAAATGGATATAGCTCTGTAAAATATGTCGAATTTTCATGATAAGCATAAAAAATGTATTCAATTTAAAATCGTTTATCAAGCTTACCAAGAAAATTTAAGATATTTAATTCAACATTTTTTAATAACTTTAAATCGACTTGCAAACATAGCCGACGAAGTTATTTTTTGTTTCTAAAATCTTGCTTAACTTTTTTTTAAAGTAGATTAATGTTTTTTTTATTCAATGCTAAAAAATTACCATACGAAGTGAGCTCAAAAGATATTTAAAATTTAGTTTGTATTTCGTTGCATCCTTAACATTGATACATTAGGAAAATATTGGGTATCGTCGAAGGGGTACTTGGATGAAAAGATAATTGAGTAATTGTTATTTTAAATTTTTTTAATAAAAATTAATCAATAACTTTTATGTTAGACTTTTATAATAAAAATTGCAGAATAACTGTTATTTTAAATATTTTAAATAAAAATTGGCCAATAATTTTTAATTGTTAATTTTTATTGCAATATAAAATTTGAAAACTATGAATTGTTTTGCGATTTTTTATATAAATTAATATTTTTGTATTAAATTTCTTATTTTTAACTCAAAAAAGTGTTATTTTTAAATTTTATTTAAAATAATCGACAAATAATATTTATTTCTTAATTTTTATTTCAATTTAAAAAATTTACTACTAAATTAAAGAATTAAAAAAAATTGTTTGTTTTTTTTAGAGTTTGTTTATATCATGCCTTAAAGTAAGGCTTTTAAAAAATTTGTATTTTGAGTTTTTCATAAAAAAAAGTATAAATGCTTTATGGGGATTAAAAAAAAAAAAAAAATTGTTCTTTCTTAAAACAAAATTTAAAAAAATGTAATCCTCATTTTTCTTAAACGAATAATTTTTTATTTAAAAAATGTAGCAAATCTTTTTTTTATCAATTTCAATAATTTTTAAAATATTATCTTTCCTATATTGTGTAACTATGAATAAAATCCTTATCTTGCAATGACGTTAAATAAAAATAGAACACGAAATAATTTTTTTAAATTTAACAACAAATTGCTTTTAAAAGATGTCAATAAGTTTAAAATAAAATAAATCAAATATATTGTTTGAATACTAATTTATAGAATACTAACTCAGTATTTAAATGATACAATTTTTTTAATTTTCGTGAATTTTTTATTGTTTATTTTCTCTCAAATAAAACAATTGTCAATTATTGTTCTCACAATTTACATTTCAAATATTTTAACAATAAACAAAAATAATAAAATTTTTTTAATTATCCTTTTTCAATAAAAATTCACCAATAAATAAAAATTTGTCATTGCTCACAAATCTAAGCCATATTTACCAAAATAAAAAGTTTTTAAAAGGCAAAAAAAAAAATACCAAAAGTGGGACTCAAAAATTTAGCAATCGGTCAAAAATATAATAAATAAAACATATTTTTTTTTATTAAATATTTGCAGCAATAATAAATGTAACCGATTTTGAGAAAAACGTTTTGGAAAATTTCTTAAAATTCTATATAATTTTTAAAATCGCGAATATTAAAAAGAAAATGTTTGTTCTCAAATTAAAATTTACAATCGAAACTACTCTGGTTTAAAAAATTACTAAATATTCTTTTAATCTTTTAAATGCATTAACCCTATAAAGACATGAGATATAACGAAATATTTTTAACATAACGATTATTTAAAAAAAATGAATTTTTTCTTTAATTAAAATTTAAATTCGACACTAGTGCTGCATTTTTGCCTAAGCAAACAAACAGCTCAAAAAAGTTAACATACCCCTGGTTAGGGTATTCACAACAAAATAAGAAACAGAAGCAGCTCAGGTTTAGCGATTCGCAGTTACAGTCACAGTCACAGCGGCAAAGTAGCAGGCACGTGACAACTGCAGTCGAAGTAGTTTTTTTTTCTTTTTTTCGGGGTTTTTTGGTTGGGCTTTCAACATCGCGCATACGACGTGAGGGCAGCCGTAAAAGACAAACATGTTGTCGTCTATTGAGCAATATGTTTTATTTTTATCGCAAATTGGTTGACTTGGAGGCGTGCGGGGAATATCTACGATGTCTACTTTTTTATGTGCATTTAGTGTTTACGGAGGGCGGGTGGAGGAGAATGGGCTGAAGCTGAAGCTTTTGCACAGAAGTTGACAGCTAAGCATCCAGTGGCAGTTGCCCATTTTCCTGATGAGTAGTCAGCCTAAAAAGCGTCAAATGTTTCAAATACGTTTTGCGATGGGTGGATGAAGAGATGATGTAGGTCATTGACACGCACGCAGGCAAAAGGTTGAAGGGGAGCTTGATTCTAGGCAACTCCATTTTGTTTTACTTATATTGACTATAAAAAATTTTTGAGCTGAGGTGTGCAAGTAATTTGCACAAATGGTTCAGAAGTGGTTTTGGTAGGTGAAAGAACTTTAAATTGGTGTCGTATTAACCTGCATAAGAATGGTCCGAAATCAAGGAGCTTGGTCTATCTATGACTGAGGTAGATGGAGGGTTTTTGTTGAAGCTCTAATGCAGGGTAACGGGGAAAGATGTTGACATGATTCCACAAACTACTTCTCAGGAAATATGCGCGTCAGGTGGTAAAGATTGGTGGTTCTAGCTCCTCTAGTCTCCGAGATCTAGGCGTTCATTCGGACGGACGGACTGACGGACGGACATGGCTCAATCGCTACCTGAATTTGTGATAAGCATTTTGGTATTGAGGTCTGCCACGCCTCCTTTTCAGATTAAAATTCGTTCACTTTTCAATCAGTTTTAGTAATTCATTTTAATAGCTCTTGCTCTTCGGTTGGAAACCATCTAAAATATGCGTTTTGTTGAAATTGGGAATACCAAAATTCGTTTTGCGGAACACTGCCGACTATTCAAGAATGGGTAACTGGAAAACAAACTGAGCCAAATAGAGTCAAATAGATGGCTCTTGTAGAGGTTCCAAGGTAACAAGAAAACAACAACAAATGTGGGAAAAAAATACATGTATTTTGTTTTAGATTTAACATTTGTGTAAAGTTTGATCAAAATTGGTTCACTATTTTATAAACCTGCCACACAAAAATTAAAGCAGCTTCCTATAAAATCTACTTTCAAACTTAACCGTCTTTACCGTGAAAACGAATAAATTATATTTATAAGTCGACTGAACAGATACCATAAAAAAAAACAATATTGGGACAATGACTATAGATAAAAATATTAACTATTAATTATAGGTACATAAAAAAATTAAAAAAATAATGTTTAAAAACTAAATGCAATCGTTCAAGCTGAGCATTGAAAACTAAATAAATTTATTGAAGCTGGCAGCTCCCTTATATACTGCTTGAGCAGTGTTGTGCAACGTTACATCACAAATCTTTTGAGTAAACAGTGTTGCTCAACGTATAAGAACTGTAGCAATACGAGAAAAGTTACTGAAACTGTATACAAATTGTTGGGAGACAAGTGGCATACTAAGGATTTGTTATAACTCTTCTTATATTTGGGTATCTATATGTGTGTTTCACAAATCTGTTAAATATGGGCTTAACTTTTTTAGCTATGTCCTGCCAGGTTAAGCTGCCAAGATTGGTAATTGGGAACTAGTTTTATTGAATGATATGCAAAAACTTCTTTTAGTAATAAAAAAAGAAAGATATCATAAAATTTGTTGGATTTAAAATAAAACATAATGCTGCAAAAATTAGATTTACAAAAATTTAATTATAAAATCTAAAAATCAACAAATTTTAGTGGTCTTTGCTTTTGCTTTTCATATTTAGTATTTGTTTGTTGCTCCTGGCGCCATCTAGTGTTAGTTGCGACATCTACAAGTCAATTGCGTAAGCAATAATAAGCGTATACTCTTGCTTATCTAGGCGGCTTATTCCAAATCTCACCTAAACAACCTTCGGGGGGTGCAAAGGACAGCTTTCCTAGGTATCACCGGATCCAAGCGATCCACACCTCAGGCAGCATTAGATGTTATTCTGAACCTGGAACCCGTGGGAACTTTCCTGAAGTCGGCGGCGGCTCGAAGCGCAGCGAGACTTCGGGCGTTAAATCTTCTCAACCCATCATCTTCTGGTCATAGAGTATCCTACTTACGTTAGGCATGCCTATGCAAATTGGGGATAGTGACTACAGCTCCACGGCTCAGAAATGGTACTATAACTTTGTTGCAGTTTTCGCGGAGATTGGATGCAAAAGACCCCCTTATATGGTAACGGGCTGACGATCTATACTGATGGTTCGAAGATGGATGTGAGCACAGGAGCAGGCATCTTCTCTGAAGAGCTATCGACGAAGCTTTCATTCCGCCTCTTCGACTGGTGGAGCGTTTTTCAAGCGTAGATATACACAGTCTGGCAAGCGGCTAGACTTATTGGCACCAAGGAATATTGTAATTCTTGTCGATAGGCAGGCTGTAATTAAACGTCTATCATGGCATAACACGATGCTAGCGCTTAGCAGCATCCATCACCACTCAATAACCCTCTGCTAGGTTCTGGATCACTCAGGTGTAACGGTAATGAGGCAACGGTGGCAGCTAATCTTGTGGTTACGGACTTGGAAAGATCATAACAGGACGTTGTATCGCAAATCAGGGAGACGTCTAGAGCTCTGGTGGAAAGAGTATAGGACATGTGATGTCCAGTTGTCGCATCTCCCGAGCACACTTTGGATATGATCCAAAGCGAACATCTGAACTCCTGCGCTAGCATAACAGGGCACTGCACCATAGGTAATATGGCTAAGAGGTTGCACGTTCCCCATCACGATTTCTGACGCAGCTGAAGAAATGAGGAAGAGATAGAAAGCATCCAAAAACCTGCTATGCGACAGCCCGGCGATTCTTAGAAGACGAATCCAGTTTCTGGGTAAACCATTCTTTAAGGATCTGGGTAGTCTAGTCTATGTGGCCATAGCGGGTCCTGCTACTTTCGTCGAATCCTCAAAATGGTTCTGCAACATGAGAGACTTAGGGGACTACGGATGTCCCACAGTTTTTGATCCTGCTCCACAATTTCTTCCTTCAATTCTTTTCCACCTCTTCTTTTAATTAGGCAACACAATGGACCTCATGGTCCCTGGGTGACATCAGTCATAATCTGAGCAGCCTAACCTATCTAGTCTCTACATTTTTTCCCTCATATTATTTTTTTCAAGTTTTTTTTTTTAATTTCGGTGGTGTTGTATTCGGAGTAAAGAGCACATAGTCAATAGTGAAAACAATATTAAGATGATAGTTAAAAAACAAGAAACACTTTTTTGATTCAGATGCAGTGCAATATATGGGGTGAACAGGTCTCCCTCGACCTATTGCATATATCTTAAAAATTAATAATATCTCTTACCTCCCATAAATATCATTTGGTATAAATGCCGCAGATGTTCAGCCTACATAAATATATTTATATACCACTTAGAAGTCACTCCAAAACTCAAAAAGCGTCATCCTTTAAACTCTTATTTTAATGCATAGCCTTTCGCTGTCATCTATTACTATCGCCTCTTGATGACATAAAATATTTACTTTGCTCATATTTATTACTTTTAGCTAAAATTTAAAAACGAAATTTGATACCCCGCTATACATTAAATTTATTGGCTTCCTCTATCTATTCCTAGTAAAAGTTCAATTTGTTAGTGCCCCTGAAGTTCAGTGCATTTTGACAAGCTCTCTCTCCGTAACCTTTGGCACTCTTTAACATAGCTACCCAAGCTCATCATAAGGTCTCCAAGTCCTCCCAAGACTCAAACCCTAAAAACTGAATGCCTTTGACAGCCATCACGTACTAGACATGGCCTCAAAGCGACGGCCTATTTGTAGAAAAATCCAAGATGGCACACGGATGTGGAAGTGTGCCACTGTGCGTCGCTAGTTATTACGTATACGCCATGTTTGTGCATGTTTGAGTGAGCTTGTGAGTGAACGAACATGTTTATACATATATAAATTTTTCCAATTTTCCTGATGGCATTTTAGGTGACACTCGGCTCCTTGTGTCCTCCAGCCTCACCGCGCCTCCAAGCACGACAGCCTGCCTCTAGGTATATATGAGTTGCCATTTTCTTTCTTTTTTTACTACTTATTCGATACTTTGTTTTGGGCTTACTTTGTTGTTGTGCTGCTTCTCTCTCTCTTCGTTCGCTGCTGGGCGAATGTGATAAAAATCAAAAGAAGAGAGGAAAAAATTGATGGCACATTAAATTGGCTCGACATGGTGAGTATATCAATGCACTGGGAATGGCTCAATATGTGCGATTTTTGGCATAATATTTTAGCCAGGCTTCTGATAGGCTTTTTATTGTACAACAATAAAAGTCATAGGAAGGGGGCAGTTACGGGCGGAAGTGTCAAGTAGTTGCTATTGCGTTATTTTTCACAGAGGCAGCTTGGGTTGTGATGCTCTTACTTTATCGGGTAAAAGAGTATATTAGTTTGATGGAAAGGTTTGTAACAGAAAGCATTTATAGGCGCATAAAGGCTATTTATAAAGTTGAATCTTATGTACGGCTCTGTTTTTATGTCCTTAAGAACGCTGAGATCTGATTAAAAAAAATTTTAGGTTTACCAAAATTCTACTCAAATTTGCGGAAAAATTCTTGAATATAATGTTTATTAAATTAAGCCAGTCTTGATTTTTAAGTCTATTGACCTGACCTAGAGGTTCCCTTCATAGAACTTCTACTCCCAAATTTTAGAGTTTTTTGAATATTTGAAACTGGTTTAAAAGGTTGAAACCAATTCTACTTCTAACAACTATACCAACGATGGCCCACCCTATATAAAGAACAATTGATTTTTCGTTTATTTAATTTTTAAATAGAATCTTATGAAAAGCTCTGTTTTTACATATTCAAGAGATCTGACAAGTGATAACTAAAGTTTTTGGGATACCAAATTCTACTAAAACTTGCTTGTAAAATAAGAGTTTTTTAAATTAAGTCAATTCGTAAGTCCTTTTGCTTCTAATTTTTCAATTTCCATTAGATAAGAAAAGTTCATATTTTTTTTTTAAGAAAATGTGTTGGTTAAAAAAAAAAAATATTTTTTAACGAGTTAAGTTTAAAAACTTAAATTTGGTATAACATTTTTTTTTGCCATTCTGCATCGAATTGCATCATTACTTTTGAAAAATCACTGGGGGCAGTTTCCAGTACCTTATCCAGCTAAACCCTTTGGAACTGGTTCAAAATGTTGAATCGAGTCTCCTAATATTTACTACTGTCGAGTAGCATCCTCCACTTTGGACGGAAATTTTCCGAATTATAAGTGTTTAACACCTTATATAATGTTCCAGCTTCTTGCAAATTTGGAACTGGTTCAATATGTTGAATTGAATTCCCCCTGCTATGTTATACTTGAAATATGTTGAAGATCATACTCCACATTGAACGAAAAATTCTGAATTATGATAAAAACCGAACCAATGTCTTAGTTTCTTGCAAATTTGGAACAGGTTCATCATGTTGAATCGAATTCTTCTACTATTTACTACTTGACGTATATCGAAGAGCATCCTTCACTTTGCACGAGAAAATTCCGAATTATGAGTGTTTAATAACCGAACCAACAGTTGGCCCACCCTATATAACTTCAGTTTCTTGCAAATTGGAACTGGCTCAATATGTTGAAACAAATTTTCCTACTATTTACTACTTGATATTTGTTGAAGAGCCATCCTACTCTTTGAACGAGAATATTCCGAATTAGGAATGTTTAACAACTGAACCTACTGATGGCCCACCCTATATAAAGAATTTGTTTCTTAAAAATTTTACTGATTGACATATGCCGAAAAATATCCTCCACTTTTAACGGAAATATTCCGAATTATGAGTGTTTAACAACCATAGCAACAGATGAACCACCCTATATAATGTTTCAGTTTCTTGAAAATTTGATACTGGCTCAAAATTTTGAAACAAGTTCTTCTACTATTTACTATTTAACGAAAATATTTCGAACAATAAGTGTCTAACAGCCGAACCAACAGAATGCAGACCCTATATAAGAAAAATTTGATTTTTTTTTAAATTTTTTCAAGGGAAACAGATTTTTTTTAAATAATCGTTATCCCCAAACAGCAAGGAATAAATAAATACAATTTTTTTATATTATCCCATTTTGTTAAAAGTATTGAGCATCCCAAATTCGGTCAGTCCCAAATTTAACATACCCCATTTTTTCAGCTCGTTGTTTACATTTCACAAAAAACCCAATTTTCTGGCTCATAAATATTGGTTTAAAGTCAAAAACTTTGATTCATTTTGATTTTTTTTTTAGTAGCAGCTGTTGTTGCTTAAATTTGTTTGTTATTTTTTATGAACCAAATGACTTTGATTTTATTTTGCCGCCATAATCCGTCAAGCGGGTTATAAAAATTCATATAGTAGCTATATAACTTTTTATACATTGATATTATTTTATATGCACAAATATGCGTTTTTATTGACTTAAAATATTTTCAAAATATTGCTGCAAAAATGTTGAAAATTGTTTTATTTTGTGATGGACAACAAAATTTCAATTTATGTCGTTTGATTGATTGATTGATTGATAGGCTCTGCATTAACATATTCAATCCACGGACTTTTATTTATGCAAGTGTGAACTGTAAATATAATATATATTCTATATATAGTTTTTGTTTGCTGTTGCTGTTTTATTGAATTATGTGAGATAAATTTTATGGATATATTGTCAAATTTCCGAGTACATTTATACGCGATTAAGGTGTTATTTATTACCAGAAAACAATTACGGCCAAACGTTATATTTATTTTTGTGATATGCATTTTGACGGATATTGCATTTTAATTTAGATGGCGGATTGTGGATTGATTTTAAATAGCAGTGGTTAAATACCGAATTTCGTATGGAACTTTAAAAGTTAATATAAATGAAAATTAAAACGGAGCTTGTAAATAGATGGAAAGAAATATATTAATATAAAATAGGTTTGTAAGATGCGCTTTATATCTATTTGTATCCTATTATATAACATATTTAAAAAATTTAGTTTAAATCCCTAAATCCTCTTAACAGAAGAGCTAATGTGCTTTTGTGATACATGTCAAGCCGTAAAATTTTGGTTTGCAAAATATATACATATTTAATTTCCAATAAATTTAATTTTCAACGGTTTTCAATGCAACAAAATAAATATTCTACAAATTGCTAGCGCCATCTAGCGATAACCGCTTGCAGGCTTTTGGGAGCGAAAGAACATGAGAAAAAGAAATGATGCAAAAAGAAAACTTTAATTTCTCTTCTGAATTATGGGTGTTTAACAACCGAAACAACAGATGGCCCACCCTATATAATGTTTCAGTTTCTTGTCAATTTGGAACTGGTTCAAAATGTTGAATTAAATTCTTTTACTGTTTACAGCTTAGCATCCTTCACTTTGATCGGCAATATTTTGAATTATGAGTGCTTAACAACCAAATCAACAGATGGCCAACCCAATATAATGATTCAATATCTTCAAAATTGTTGCATGAAAATTCTTCTGATTTTGGTTTTTTATGAAGGAACCGTTTTTTATTGCAAGCTAGTGGTACCGGGTTTCCCAAAGTCGTCAGCGCCCGACTTTACGTACGTCATTTTTATTAAAAAATTATTAGTCTTTGGTACAAAAATACACAAAAATTATCTAACAAAGACATATTTGAGATACATGTCAAAACATAAAATTTGTTTATGTAAAATATTAACACTCTCAATTTAAAAAATTTCAATGAACATCTAAATTTATATAGTTTGTTTTATATTATTTATATTGGATGAGTATACTCCGATACATGACGTATAGATCGTTGGCTTTTGGTATTGTTGTGATTGGTTATTCCTTCTTTTCGGTTTTCGTGGGCCAAACTGGGCAAATGTAACTGCCAAGAGTTCCTTATTCAACTCCTCATAGTGGAGATTCAATTGCAGCAGTAGAGTTATAGTTCTAGTATTCCTGACGTCACGAGCAGCTTAAAGCGCCAAGCATATTTCCGATATGGCCACTGGGAAACTGAAGATTGGCGACATAATCTTTACACCATGGCCCTGCATTTTTGTGTCATGCCCAAGATGGTGTGTTTGCGCTTCATACTGCCCGCAGCGTTGGATTTACTGCTACAAATTGATCCTCCAAGAGCTGGTTCTTTACTGTTTACTCTCTTGTCCTGACTCTTCTCAGATGTGGCTCCCGAATTCCGACTGGATTATGTGGTGAGTTAAATTTGTTTTTTTATTATTACTTAAAATATTATTAATATTCTTCTTTTTTTTTTAACAAAATGTAGATATTTTGATGATTTTGGGCAAAAAAAAAATATTCAACATTTTTGCTTGCGCCATCTAGCGAACACAAGAAATTGGGAAATATAAATAATGAAAGAAAATAAGCAAAAATTTGTAATGAAAATACACAAAATTATCTAATAAATATAAACTTGATATATTAAATTAAAATTCGTGCCAATTTCTTAGTTCGTTTAGGAATACGGCTTGACAAAAAAAAGTTTAAAAATGCAAAACATATTTTCCAGGTATCGTTAATTCGATAAACAATCGGAATTTTCCATTAAAATTTGACGTGGTAATTATGGGCTAGTAATACTACCAAATATACAAAAATCATCAAAATCGGAGAGAGTCTGGAGAAAGTGGCACACTTTTCTTATTTTCGCCGATGTACATTTTTCTGGCGCCATCTAGCGACAAACATTTGATTGCGCCTTTTAGTGAGCACGAGAAAATGGGAAAAAAAAGATGATGTAGGAACTACAATTTTGTAATACATATGAAGATATGAAACTCTGGAATTTGTTTTTTCCGAAAAAGGGTTCCTCGTAAAGAGGTGCGACCAAAGGGTCTTTTGTACCATACCCTTAAATTAAAGCAAAAGACGCTCTCCGCATGAATAGCAGTAGGTCTTTTGTTGGTATTGACCTAAGATAGAAGGGACTAATTCAATACTTTCCCATGTAACAGGCTCTGTCCCATATCAACGTTGGGCAGTCACAGAGAATGTGTCTGGTGGTATCATCGTCATCTAGACAGAGCCTGCATTCTGAAGAGTCAGATAGGCCAATTTTCTATAGATGGTATCTATCTAGATGGTATCTAACCTATCTGGTATGGTGGCCAGATAGGTAAGCTACCAGGACCTTTAGGTCCGCTCTGCCAAGACCTTTTGTCTTGATCGTATTCAGAGGTTTTGCTTGACGAAGCCCCGGAAGGGAGAACCAGTATCTCCTATGCTCTCCTGCAGCCCATTTGTTTTTCATGGTTTTTGATTGTGGACCAACCAATATCACAAAACGGCGCAGGGGATGTAGTCAGGGTGGCGGCACCCTTTCGAGCTAGATCGATAGCGATCGTGTTACCATCCACTCCCGAGTGTCCAGGCACCCAACATAGGACAACTTTGTTCTGGGCAGATAGGGTAGCTATGGCATTCTTTAATCATGCTGGGGGAGATGTTCCAGATTGGCAATGCCGTAGTAGCAGCTTGGCTATCTGAATAAATGCTTATGTTTGCTCCCCTAGTTCCCTTGAGAAGGATACTAAGTGCGCAGATCTCTATGGCATTAATCTCCGCTTGAAAGACGCTGAGCCAGATGCCCATTGCGGTAGCGATTCTGGTGTTGGGTCTAACGATTCCAACACCTACAGCCTGCTCAGTTTTGTGCCCATCCGTGAACCATTGTTGCCACCGGAGGTTTCCACAGGGGCTGCCATCAGCCCAAGTATCCCGACTTGGGAGAAGAGTTCTAAATTTCTTTTTATGAAAAAGTTCCGTGATCATTAGATCTGATCTAGAGCAGATCGATACGTCAGAAAGGGAATATATAAGTGCGGCACGACCTGTGTCATTTGCTAAGAGTCCAGATGTCATCTGGATACGCAGTAGACTCTGCATGGCTGACTTTTTGATGAAAATGTGCAGTGGTTTGAGTCCAAGGACTGACTCCATGACATCTCCCGGGAGAGATATGCAGACAAGAGTTAACTTAAAGACATATTGAATAAGTTTGTAATGATGTTTATTAACATATTAATTTAAAAAAAAAAAGTTTAAATATTTCTCAACAACTCTCTCAAATATGTCTCTCCGTTTGTGGCCAATTATAATAGTTTAATCAGAAAGTACAAAACTTTAGTTTTTCCCAAGTTTTCCAAAACTCCAATAGAAGCTCCCAACAACTCCCAACTGACTGCGCCTTTTATCTATCCAATTAGTTTACACTTTCAGCACATTTTATTAACAATTGTACAAAATATCTCGAAGTAATTTTATTTTATTTTTTTGTTTGTCAGTTTCTCTATTGTTCTCTTTTGGTTCAACTAATTTGGTTGAATGGAAATTTCATTGTTTGCCATTCGCTTTTTGGCTGTAAGCTTAAATTGCAATACATTTCCCGACGGCTTAACATTTCTTTCGAGTTTGTTTTCCACAACAACAAACCGAAAAACAAAAACAAAACAACTAGAATACAGTCAGAAAAACAATATTAACAATAAAATTGCATTTACTTTGGGAAAATCCCCAAACAAGCCAAAATCATTAGCAACAAAATTGCAGCTCTCTTCATGGCCACGGCCATTGCCATGTTCCCATGATGACTTTACATTTTTATTTAATTTGCATTTTATTATTTACTTATTTGTTGTTTGTAAAAAAAACCGCAGCGTTAAATATTTACTTAGTTTTTTTTTATTTTGTTTATATTTGAGTTTTTCATGGCCTTTAATTGTTTCCGTGCCTGCGCTTCGAAAATCCTTTTGCCTTCTGTCACGCTCACAATCAGTGTGAAGAGGAATAGCAAAATAAAGAAAAATACAATAAAGAGTATCAAAAAAAGAGAGTAAGATGGAAATGCAATATGGCTGCTCTTAATGCGCATTTGACATGCAAATTTATTTAATTTTCTGCTTCAAATGTTACACGCCCTCTACCGAAAAAATATCTAAATATACGAGATATATATATATGTATATAGAAGCTACTATGTCTTACAAAGGCTATACTTAGCGCCCCCCTCCCGGCTCTCTCTCTTATTTACTTTATCTCATTCTCCTTCGCCTATGGTCTCTCTGCTGTGTGTTATGCTCTTAATTATGAAGGGACCCTAGAAACAAGAAGAGCAAAGCCAAGCAAATGTCCTACAGGCAATTCATGACAGAAAAATACACGGGAAAGCTTTATTTTTTGGTAAGTCGAATCTTGAATACACTTTCGAAAAGACAAATGTGATTTTGGGAAAAGAGAGGCCCGGAATTTATGGAAAAAAAGATTTTGGCAAAAAAAAAATAAATATTAGCTTTGCTTTTTATTGAAAGATTAAAAGGTTCGGTGGTAGATGATATGTCAGTTGTTTGAAAGTTCACATTGTTTTGCTTATTAGAATCATATTCAAAAGCTCCTATACCCAATATAGAGAATTATATAACTTAAGATACCTAATTATTTGCTAATTGTTTGTATAGGCCGGACGGTTTTTATAGGGAATCTAAACAGAGCCGGATATTAACATGCGTAATGATTACCCGTAACCTTTTTTTCAATTTTATGTTATTTTTAGTACCTCTAGGTATTTGCTCTATCACGGTATGTAAACTTTCTAGGTTGTATAACTTAGCCATAATCCTCTCAGAGATCTTGGCATAGCTTAACAGCTCTTGATAAGTCTGCTTTCCGTAGTTTTGGTCATGCTGATCTTGAGCCCAACTTAGGTTGCTTTCCATTTTAAAATCCTTGAATATTTGGAATTGCATCTATTCAGCTCTAGTTTCTAATTTGAACCATCACTAAATTCCATATGGAAAATCTGAGAAGAGTCATAATAACCGCGTCAAATTTTATTGCAAAATTCCGATTGTTTATCGAATCCTTGATACCTGAAAAATCCCAAAGACTTAAAACTTAATAACAAATTAAATTTTTTTTCTTAAACATTTATTTTTTCGAATTTCTTGTGTTCGCTAAATGTTGCAAGCAAAAATGGAGCATACTTCCTTTTTTGCCCAAAATCATCAAAATATCTACATTTTGTTAAAAAAAAGAATAATTATAATTTTTTAAGTAATAATAAATGAACAAATTTAACTCACCCCAGTCGGAATTCGGGAGCCACATCTGAGCAGAGTCAGGACAAGAGAGTAAACAGTAAAGAACCAGCTCTTGGAGGATCAATTTGTAGCAGGAAATCCAACGCTGCGGGCAGTATAAAGCGCAATCACACCATCTTGGGCATGACACAAAAATGCAGGGCCATGGTGGAAAGGTAATGTCCCCAATCTTCAGTTTCCCATTGGCCATATCGGAAATATGCTCGGCGCTTTAAGCTGCTCGTGACGTCAGGAATACTGGAACTATAACTCTACTGCTGCAATTGAATCTCCACTATGAGAAGGAGTTGAATAAGGAACTCTTGGCAGTTACCTTTGCCCAGTTTGGCCCACGAAAACCGAAAACAAGGCATAACCAATCACAACTATACCAAAAGCCTACGATCTTAACGTCCTGTATCGGAGTATACTCATCCAATATAAATAATATTAAACAAACTATATAAATTTAGGTGTTCATTGAAATTTTTTAAATTGAGAGTGTTAATATTTTACATGAACAAATTTTACGTTTTGACATGTATCTCAAATATGTCTTTGTTGGATAATTTTTGTGTATTTTTGTTCCAAAGACTAATTTTTTTTGTTTTTATAGTTTACATTTTACAGCAAATTTTTGTATGCACATTATAGAAAAAAAAAAATTAAATTAAAAATTTAAAAAACCCCCGACACAAGAACTTAAGTTATTTTCATTTAAAAAGTAAAAAATAATAAAAGAAACTTAATGTTAAAGTACCTAAGAATCTATTAATAATTCTAAAAAATACGTCGCGTTGGAGGACACGCGAGGGCAGACGTCGTTGACGGTCGTATCTTACATGCAAATTTTTTGAAGTAATTCTATGAAAGTTTTTGAAGTATTTTCTTAATTTTGTTTTTAAGTTAATCTTTGTTGCTTAATTAGACTATTTGTATTAAAATTGTTAGTTTAGGAGCGGTCCCCCAACACGACGTATTTTTTTTAGAATTATTAATAGATTCTTAGGTATTCATATTATTTTATAATCTACAATAATTGTTTTTGCATATATGTTATATAATTTTTATAAAAAAATAATTAAAATTAAACTTACAATTATTTTTTTTGCTAATATTCATTAGAAATTATACGAAAAAAAATTCCGACTAAAACTTTTGTTTTGCAATATTTCACTATTTATTTCATATTATTATTATTTCATATTTTTATATAATTTTTTTCAATCACATAAAAAAGGATTTTATTATAATTCCTATTAAAACAGTGTCTTTCAATTTAATTATTTGAAAAAAGCTGCACAAAAGAGTGAATTATATAAAATTAAAAAGTAATTTAAAAAAAGTGGGTCAGTCTTCAGCTTTAATTTTACTATACGGCGGACACTTTATGTGCGCCATTTTACAATTTGAAAATTCTGCCACTAAAATCCATATTTGCAAACCCTTCTTGTACTACTATGGCAAACAAATTTATCTCACTTTTCTGCAGCCATTTTGGATTCGCCATTTTGAAAAAACAATAAACCCAACACTTATAATAAGCTAATTTAAAATAAACTGAATACCATTGACTGTAGTTGCAATATTGTTTTCTGAGAATAAGATTAAAAATAGACATTCACTTGATGCTTTGCTTTGGCGGCCATTGTAGCTGCGCCATTTTAAAATATCAAATATCAAAAAGCTCCATATTGAATCAAAAAGTAGATGAGATGTGAAGAATTTTAAGCGCTTGGATAAGTAGGCCACAGACGAGAATTTTAAGCGCAGAGGAGTAAAATTTATCTTTAAAATTCTACAAACTTTAATTTTAAAGATAAAATTTGGGGGTTAACAGATATGATAGAGTATAGACGTAGTATAGCAATTTTTAATTTTTTTTATACCCTGTACCGTATGGTACCAAGGGTATATTAAGTTTGTGCAAGCCGAAAATGTATGTAACATATAGAAGGAGACGTCAGAGACACCCCAAAGTTACCTAAAATATGATCAGGGTGAATAGAGAAGTCGATATACCCATGTCCGTCTGTCTGTCTGTGTGAACGCCTAGATCTCAGAGATGGTAAGATCTAGAGTTACCAAACTTCACATTAGATCCCATATTAATCCATAGGAGACAAGTTTATTTTATTTATTGATATCGGGGATAAATTATATAGCTCCCATAAAAGTGTTTCAGTGTTGTGTTGAATAACTAGTTTGTTTATGAAGATATCGTAACCAAATTTGGCATTTAAAAGGTTTTTATAGTTCCCAAGCACTGTACCAAATTTGATCGAAATTGGTTGACCATATCATATAGCTCCCACAGGTCCGATTTTTGATCTCAAAATTTGTTGTGTTTCGTTTGTTTGTTAAGATATTGGGACCAAATTTGACATTCGTGAGTATTTTATAGTTCATAAGCACTGTACTTAATTTAATCCAAATCGTTTGACTAGATCATATAGCTTCCATAGGACTAATCGGTCCAAAAACACGTTTTTTATACAAAATTCGATGTGTTTTGTTTGTTTGTAAAGATATTTGAAATAAATTTGGCATTCATATCTTTTTTAAGGTATTTAAGCACTGCGTCAAATTTTATTGAAATCGGTTGACTATATCATATAGCTCCCATAGGAACGATCGGTCAAAAAGAAATTTTTGCTTAAAAATTCTTCTGTTTTTGGTTTTTTGTGAAGAAATCGGAGTTTATTACAAGCTAGTGGTACAGGGTATCCTAAAGTCGTCCGCGCCCGACTTTACGTACGCCATTTTTTAATATTTATTTTTATATTGACTGACTTTGATGAATCTCAGTCAATCCGGTTACGTAATTTAATTATGTCAAATAATTTACTTATTATTAGATTGTAAATAAAATATAAAAAAGATACCTATTATTTATTTATTTTTAAAGAAGAAATTAGTTTGAGCTTAAATAAATTATTTTTATATCATAAACTAGTGAGCCCGGCAGACGTTGTCATGCCCAAACCTTTTGAATAATCTTAAATTGAATAAACATCGTAAAATTCTCTGAAGCTAAGCTAAATATCTGGAAAAATATAAGATTTTAAGATTAGTTTGCAGGTCGATTCAAACTTGTACCATTATTAGTCGAATGTTGCGCTTCACTCGTCTGTCTTAACCGAATTCTTTCACATTCATTGCGATCTTCACGATCATAGGCAGTACGATTAGATTGATAATTAATTTGATTCGTTGTATTTCTTCCAATTGAAATATTTCACGCATTGATCGATTAGGAGACGGCATTTCCTGTTCTCAATGGTTGAAACGATGTTGGACCTCGAACCAGTTTTTGTATTGCTATATACTCGAATATACACACAAAAATCGATATTCACAAAAATGCGTATATCTCCAAAACACAAAAATACCTTGCAATAGACTTATAACTTTCGTATTGACAATCTCTTACATGTGCAAAAATCCGATTTGAAATTCATCTACGTGTTCATGAGAACATCCGTAACACGTAAAACATAAGTTTCTTTTATAGGTATATATATATTACATACTTACCTGTCATCTATATGCCAATCGAGATATATTTGACAACTTTTAAAGAGCTCAGCTATGCAATCATTTGTCAAGGCTTAGGCTAGAAAACCCCATTTTAAGGGTAGTTGCGTATTTTCTATGTAATCGGAATAGAATATTCTATAAGTAAGCCTTGCCTCAAAACAAAAAAGAAGTGAGAATAAGAACCATCAATCAAAAATAAAATATTGATTCAAACCCCTCCACCGAACTTTTTCTGTTAACTCAGCTACCCAAATTATATACTGTATACGAGTATCTAGTAGATAGAGAGTAAATAGATAGATAGTAGCTAACAATCGATAACAAATAACAAACTCGATTAAAAATTTAAAGCACTCTCCAAGTTTCGTAGTGTGCATAAAAACGGATATGCTATATGTTTGTAGATAGTTGTCGACTGTAAGCGCGCTTTAACGTGTCCTTTGGGCATTTGGCATGAAATTATGGCACCCCTGGCACAGGGGCAACAATACCGCACCGCACCGCGCCGCGCCAGAGGCCAAAGACCGTGCGGGCCACTTGTTAAAGCTCACGCGATGCAACTTTAAGCAAAAATCAATACACTAACTTTTTCCTTTTTTTTATGACTTTGGTCTGGCGAATTACGTTGCACACAAACACACAGAGAGACGAAAAAGGAGACGGATACGGATGCGGAGACGCAGACAGAGACGTCAAAATACACGGCACGGAACATGGTGCTGTTTAGGTATTTATGCAACCACCCGGAAATGTGCGATACTCACGTGCATGCCAAATGTTGTTGGGTTCAAATGCGGAAGGGATGGATATTGGTGGGAGGGGAGTGTGGTGTGGATATAGGTAAATGAGAGGGTTCGTTCACTTTCGTCGCGGTGTGGCGGCACACAAAGTTGCCAGACGCTAGACATGGAACATTTTGCCCGACATCATTCTCCTCATTCTCCTCATCGTCTCATTTTCGCTTCTTCATGCTGTTTGTTTACATTTTTATATGCTATTTATGGCAGCCATTATTGATGTGTGTGTGTGTGACTGTGTGTGTGTATTTGTACCTGTCACTGTTTGATGTTGCCTACTTTTGGGGGCTCTGTGCTGGCCAATGCGGCGTATGCGCAACCCTTTTTAACGCTGACCTTTTGTTTTAACTTTTTCCGGCCTTTCCTTTTTTCCTGCTAACGCTAATTTTACAGTCTGTACACGTTTTGGCCTTTGCGCCTGAAGGGATAGTTGGGGCAGTGGACAGGGGGTAGGGGATTACCCACACTTGCTTTTGTTGTTGTTAGTTGGGAGCTGGCAACGAGGTGTTGTTGTTGTTTTTGTGTTGCGTCTGGCGCTTGACCATTTTTCCAGACGATATGTTGCCGCCATATTTAATTTGTTCTAAATTTAAGTGCGCCAGTTTAGAGATTGTATTTTTATTTGTACCTTTTTGGGAATACACTCTAGCAATGGGGTAAAGGGTATTAGAGATTTGTTTAATGTCGGGAGCAGATGAAATGAGGCGTGGCGGAGCTAAGCTATTTATACCAAATTTATAGATGCGGAGGCATGCCATCAATTACAAAAAGGAAGGGGCATCCCACAAATTTGGGATAATCGCCTAAGCTTAGCCAATTTCGAATATGATGGAACGTTTGTCCAGAGCAGCAAAAAACATATTAAAGCTCCTTTCTGAAGGATCTTTTTTGCTTGTTTACTGGATGTCGGAAAAAGCTCTTTCAAATTTCTTCCTTGGAATTGGCTTTGATGAGATAACTTGCCACTAAATTCGAAGTTTACTTTTCATGATTCGAAAACTTAGAGTGTATTCCACACTCGGCTATCGACCCGACAGCTTGCAGTGCTAGGAACTCTGGTTAAGGGATGTATATAGCTCTCTATAGTCCCAGCTTTTAAATTTCTTCTCAGGAATTGTTGCTGATGCGATCTTTTTCCACTAAATTCGGAGCTCACTTTAAACATTATATAAAGTCAGAGAGCATCCCTTAGTCGGCCATTTACCCGACCATCCTTTTTTTCTTTGCAAAAAAATCATCAACAGCAGCAGCTGCGGCTACTGCGGTTACTTTGGTTACTCTACCCCGCCTCTACCCCGCTACCAACTTGGCTCTAAGTTGTGCGAAATGTATCAAATAATCTGCACTGCCAGAGGGACCATAAATTAGTTGGAGGGTCTTAGCGCCGCGGCTTGCATGAAAAGTAGGATCAGTTGGCGCAGCATGCAGCAAGTTTAAGCCAAATGAGTTTCAATTTAATTGAAGTGGTTAAAAAGGTTTAGGTCGGGTTAAGCAATAGGATGAAATATGGCAGATAAGTTGCGTAAGTTGGTTTAAGCTTAGTGTGTGAAATGAGGCAGGTTTCAGTTAGTTAATAGTAGGGACAGGTAAATGGATTGTATTTGGGTTAGTCTGATTTGTTAGTGCTCCGACAATTTGTTTAAAAAAAAAGGGCTAAGATAAAATACTGTGTTGCTGGCGAGCAGGTGTGGGAGGTAATAAAATTAGATTGGATGAGGATGCTCCTAGGAAGAAGGGGTTAAGCTCAGTAAAAGCAAAATTAAAATAAATAATAAATTTTTGTACAATTTATGTTTCGATTTAGAAAATTACTTATTTGCAGGAATTGGAGTTATAGAATCCACAAAAAAAAAATCGAATTAAAGAATTAAGTTTTCCAAAAACGCAGAACCAATTTGACCAGAATGAGAGTATAATTGGTATCGAAAGAATAGAATTAGAATTAATTTATTTTTAACTCTTTAGCTCTACTTCCATAGCTCTAGCTCGATAGCTCTACCTTTATAGCCCTACCTCTATAGCTCTACCTCTGAAGCTCTAGCTCTATAGCTCTGCCTCTTAAGCTCTACCTCCATTGCTCAAGCCCTGTACCTCTACCTCTGTAGCTCTAGCTCTATAGCTCTAGCTCTGTAGCTCTACCTCCATAGCTCTATCCATGTACCTCTACCTCTGTAGCCCTACCTCTATAGCTCTACCTCTGTAGCTCTAGCTCTATAGCTCAGCCTCTATAGCTCTACATCCATAGCTCTAACCCTGTAGCTCTACCTCTGTAGCTCTAGCTCTATAGCTCTGCCTCTATAGCTCTACCTCCATAGCTCTATCCCTGTACCTCTACCTCTGAAGCCTTACCTCTATAGCTCTACCTCTGTAGCTCTACCTCTGTAGCTCTAGCTCTATAGCTCTGCTTCTATAGCTCTACCTCCATAACTCTATCCCTGTACCTCTACCACTGTAGCTCTAGCTCTATACCTATGCCTCTATAGCTCTACATCCATAGCTCTATCCCTGTTCCTCTACCTCTATAGCCCTACCTCTATAGCTTTACCTCTGCAGCTCTAACTTTTTAGCTCTACCTCTTTAGTTCTTTGATTTGAGGAGTTATTCAAGATCGGTGCCAAAATGTTCGATTTTATTTAAAATATCGGATAGGTATCGCACACACCTTATGCGTATAGGAAGTAAAGTAAGTCGATTCTTGACAGTATCTGGCACGGCCCCACGTAGAAGCGTTTCGCACCGATACTTTAATAGCTACACGGTCAAAATGAACGAACCTTTTGGTAAATACGACTTTTTTTTGGGAGGTTCGAGTTAGGTAGGAAGCTGTAGAGAGCTCGCTCCAGCTCTCTTCTCATACAAAATGTTTCTGATTGCTACTTTGTATGAGTATTAAAGGCTAATCGAATAATTTCTTTTATCAAGTCTCTAATAGACGTTCACCCAACCATAGCTACTAGTTAGTCTTTGTTGCTTTAACATTTTTCTTGGTCTTCAATATTCATTTAGCCAGGCTAGTGCAATCTAAGCTCCTTGCATAATTTTGCAAAAGTTTACTTTTAATTTAATCCCAACTCAGGTATTCAAAGTTCATTCGAGTTGCTAGCCCCAAAAGAATTATTCAATTATGCCAGGGATGCACAAAAACTCACTCCCATACACATAGGCACACCCACACTCTCTCTCACGTATGTTACTAACAATGTTACCTGGGCCAATTAACTTGTTGACAACTTGGACTACAACCTATGTAACAACAACTACAACAAAGCCAACTAGTATAGTTGCAACAACCTAAAATCAAATGTAGTTCAAAGTTGAAAATGCGTTAAAAGTCAGGCAGGAAAGCAGGGAAGCTAAAATCTCACTTGGTCTCAGTTGATCAGAAATCTTTGCCAAAAGGCAACAACTGGGCCAAAAACCATAAATAACCGTCGGAATCGGAATCGTTGCTGCCGCGGAGTGTGAGGTAAGCGCCGTTGTAGTCGTAGGAACCACACCAATTTCCGTTGCACTTGCTGCAGCCGCGTGGCATGCCCCTTGGCGCTCTTCTGCTACGCCCACGTTAGGCACATTTATAACGCATACGCAGCGTATGCCGGCGGCTGTAGCGACCAAGCCAGACAGTCGAATTGCAAATTTCCGCGCATACAAGCATTGGCATGCATGAACATGTTTGTGCATGTCCATGCGAGCGTGTGAGTGTGTGTGTGTGTGTGTGTGTGCAACAATGGCTGCTGTCAGCATAGACACAGATACAGACCCAGTAAGACCCCTAAGTAAATGCAAATTTGAAATGCAATTAATTTTAGGGCTTGAACTTTGGCTGCCTAAAGTACGTCATCAGTGTTCGTGTCCAGCATTTTGAGGCTCCTCTTCCTTGCCTGGTTATCTCTCTAACGAGCCAAGCACCGCCTTTTGATTGATTGCGCAAAAAGTATCACGAAAATCTCTTAGCTCCGAAGCGAAAAAATATTCTACAACGCTGTTGGCCATTATACCATATACATAAATTTAATTTAGCCTTGCCCTAGCTCCTAGCTTCCAGATTCGCTTCTAGCTTGTAGCTCCTAGCTCTTAACTTCTAGCTCCAAGGGCCAAGCTCCAAGCTCCTAGCGCCCAGCTTCTAGCTTCTAGCTCCTAGCTTCTATCTCCTAGCCTCTATCTCCTAGCTCATAGGTCTAGCTTCCAGCTTTGCTTCTAGCTTGTAGCTCCTAACTCTTACCTCCTTGCTCCAAGGGCCAAGCACCTAGCACCACGCTTCTAGCTTCTATTTCCTAGTTTCTATCTCCTAGCTCCTAACATCTTGCTCCTAACTCCTAGCTTTTATCTTCTAGTTCTTAGCTCCTAACGCCTAGCTCCTAGCTCCTAGCTTCTATCTCCTAGCTCCAAACTCCAAGCTTCTAGCTCTTAGCTTCTAGCTCCTTACTCCTAGTTCCAAGCTCCTAGTTTCTGGCTTCTAGCTCCTAGCTTCAAGCTCCGTACTCCTAGGTACTAGCTCCTAGCCTCTAGTTTCCAGCTTCTAGCTCCTAGGTCCCCTCTTCTACCTCCTACTTTCAAGTTTCTTACTCCTTGTTCCAAGCTTCTTGCTTCTACTTTCTAGCTCTTTGCTTCTAGCTCCTTGCCCCTAGCTTCAACCTCCTAACTCCTAGTTGCAAGCTCCTAGCTTCTAGCTTATACCTCCTAGCTCCTTATTGCAGTCCTAGCTCCTAGCTTCTAGTTTCCAGCTTCTAGCTCCTCCTTCCTACTTTTCAATGCATTTAATTTTGTTGCTTGAACTTTGGCTGCCTAAAGTACGTCATCAGTGTTCGTGTCCAGCATTTTGAGGCTCCTCTTCCTTGCCTGGTTATCTCTCTAACGAGCCAAGCACCGCCTTTTGATTGATTGCGCAAAAGCTACCACGAAAATCTCTTAGCTCCGAAACGAAAAAAAAACAGTCCACAACGCTGTTAGCCATTATATACATAAATTTAATTGAGCCTTTGCCTTTGGGCGGTTTTTAAACAAATAATGCATTATTTATGAATGTGGCATTCAAGTACTCATGAATATGTAGCAAGCACTGAGAGAGGGAGAGACAGCCAAGGATTCAGGTTGTCTGCTGGGGTGTGCATTGGTCCTGGTTGCAAGCAGGCTTCTGGGGGTTTGAACCCAGCACGTCAGGTTTTGAGTTATTCCCCAAATTTCATATTTTTATAGGATTTTAAGAGGTTTGGGATTCGAAGTTAAGACTTCGAATAAGAACTAAGGGTCCGTGCAGGATTCTGGAGGTCTGAACCCTTCACTTCAAGGTTTTGAGACATTCTGCAAGTTTCATCGCTTTGTAGAATTTTAAGTGGTTTGGGATTTGGAGTCTTGGTTGCATGCGGGATGCTGGAGGTCTCAACCCTGCACGTCAACTTTTGAGATATTCTCCAAATTTCATCTTTTTATAGGATTTTATGAGGCTTGGGATTCGGAGTCTTGGCTACAAGAAGGATTCGGGGAGGTCTGGACCTTGCACGTCAAGCTTTTGACATATTCTTAAAATTTCATATTAATTTTAAATCTTAAGAGGTTTGGGTTTCGGAATCTTGGTTGCAGGCAGGATTCGGGGGGTCTGAACTCGGCACTTCAAGTTTTTGAGATATTCTCCAAATTTAATTTTAACAGAATTTTGAGACGCTCTATAGCTTGCATTCAGATTCTGCGACCCCAAAAACCTTCGAATGATATGGTCTGGACTCTGAGCCCCCAAAAAAAACCCATGAAGAATCTTTTTGAAGTCCTGATATCCGCCTTATGCTTTTGGGCCCCTGCAAGTTAATTCTTGAGTTCAGTTTAAAAAGTGGCCCACTTCACTTATTTACCACCCTTTCAAAAATCACCCCCTCAATGATAATTGTTTCCCCTCTTTGAAATTTCTTTTCTTCCTACGCCCCTGCTTAGTCATATTTACTCAAGGGACGTACCTCTGTTACATTTAGCTGCAATACGACAAATGAGTTGTAAAAATTTGTACAAAAACAAATATTAAGTTTTCATCAAGTTACCAATTCCAGCCTGTAAATATTAAGCATACGCCCCATACTCGTAGCTTTTAAATGTAATTAGTTTGCAGCCCCCCTCAAAAAGAGTTGACACAACACTCAAAGTTGGGCGCACTACAAATCGGTCAACTAATGTCATTTAAGCCAGAATCGAGCACCAAGAGAAAGAGTTAACAGTTTGGGCGCCGCTCTAACATTTCAAGTTTTTGGCTTGTGGCTTAAGGGCCAAACAAAAGTAAATACAATTTTTTTGCTCCATGTAACTAAACCCTTTTTGGCTTAAGGCTTTGACCTTTTTGCATTAGTCTCAACCACATGTGCCTTATATTTACTTACTTTTCTTCTCTCGTTCTCGTTTTGTTTCGTTCGTTTCTCTGCGCCTTGTTTTGTTGCGTCTTTTCTACTCATTCTTGTTTTGTTTTGTTCTACCCTTTTAGCACAATTGGTAAGTTGTTTATATTTTGGCTTAGAGTGCAAGCTGCAGAGTGAAGGGTGCTTTAAGCCAACATAAACATAATATGACTTAAGTTGTTATGGACTGATTTTTCGTTGGCCATATGGGAACCGGCATGGGGCAGGGGGATGGAATAAGTTAAAGTAAAAGTTCGATTGCATGAAGTAAACAATAAGAGTGAGTAGCTAATCAATCGATAGTTTTTGGGTGTATGCTGGGAAAACATTTTTTTGGTATAACAACTTATAAAGATTTGGCGAATGTGGATATACCGAGATTACGGAAATAAAAAAGTGCCAAAGTTTTTTTAAAATAAAGTAAAATAATTGAAAAATCGTCACATAACGAAGCAAGGTACTTTATTTGGTACTTTATTAGTCAGCCGATACTTTTTTGACAGTATGCTGGGGAAAATTTTTTTGCTGGACCAATTTATAAAGATTAGGGGAACCAAGTCAGAAATTTTTTTAGAAAGTTTTTCGACTGAGCTAATATTAAAATAATAAAATAAACGTCACGTAACGAAGTAAGTTAAGTTAGAAGAATATGCGTGAGGGAAATGGAAGAAACATCGCATGTGGATATCGAAATTACGAAAACAATCAAGTAGGAAATATTTTTTAAACCAACTTTATTATATTATATAATTATTATATTAAAATAATTGAAAATTCGTCACGTAGCGAATTAAAGTACTTTATTCGAGTATGCTATTCAATCGATACTTTTTTGAGTGTAGCCTGGACCAAATTTTTTTGCTAAACCAACTTATAAAGATTTGGTGAATGTGGAGAAAGAAGAAGAGATTCAAGTGAGCAATATTTTTTAGAATAAAGTCAAATAATTGAAAAATCGTCATGTAACGAAGTAAGGTACTTTATATTAGTTTTTTAATCAATCGATACTTTTTTGACTAGCATAATTTTTTGGGCACATCGATTTATAAAGATTTGACGATGTTGGATAATCTCAATAGATTATGAAAACAATCAAGTCGGAAATATTTTTTAGAATAAAGTTGTTCGACGAAGTTTAAATTAATATAATAGAAAAATCGTCACGTAACGAAGTAACATTTGTCGTTTGAGTTTGCGTGAGAGAAATGATAGAAACGTCGCGTAATAAATGTTTTTTGAGAATAAAGTAAAATCACTGAAAAATCGTCACGTAACGAAGTAAGGTACTTTATATAAGTATGCTAATCGGGGAACATTTTTGTGTCATACCCATTTAAAAAGATTTGCGAATGTGGAGATATCGAGATTATGGCAACAATCAAGTGAGAAATATTTTTTAGAACACAATAAAATAATCTAAAAATCGTCACGTACCGATGTAAGGTACGTTATGTGAGTATGCAAATCAATCGATACTTTTTTTGTCTGTATCCTGGCCATAAATTTAAGCCAGACCAATTCATAAGGAGTTACGGAGACAATCAAATCAGAAATATTTTTTAGAACTAAGTTCTGCGACTGAGTTAGATTAAAATATTTTTTTTTTTACTAATATTTATTTATTGGCAATCAACCGATAACATCAAAGGTTATGATCTAATATTGACATAGAAATAAATCGCTACACACTAAATAAATCTAAGGAAGTGATAGGTAAAATAATAGAATAATAAAAATCGTCACGTAACGATGTAGGGTCCTCTGTATGATTATGCGTAAGAGAAGTGGAAGAAACATCGTTCCCATGACTGCGTGATATTTAATTTTGAGAATTATTAATTTATTCTCAATTTTCTTGAAGATTGGGAAATATTTCTATTTATCTTAAAGAATGTCAAGATTCTAAATAATTATAATCACCGCTTCTTCTTGATTATTATATATTATTATATCTAATATAAAATATTAAGTGGTATGTAGGACACAGGAAGGCGATCCTGAATCATCAAATAGCAAAAAATGAGTAAAATACAAAATCTATCAAAATGGACTTTTCTGTCCCAAGTGCAGGATAAAAGCATACTACCTAGAATTATAGAGATTTTGCCCCAAAATAGAGAAAATCCTAAAATTATGCCGCGAATGGAGAAAAACCTAAAATTCCTCTTTTCTGGCTTGGAGGTGATGCGTAAGTCGAAAAAATCGTTTCCGATTTGCAAGACACAAAACTTTTGCTAAATGTCCCGATATTAAATATTTTTGGGTCTAGGCTATACAGACTAGTGCTGGAAGTAATATCGATGTTATATAGGATACAACGTGGTTTTTATTTTTTTTCTATCATCTACTGAGAGATAAGCGGAGTTCTCTTAAATCAAAAAAGTTGAGATGATTTTATTTTATAACCATAATGAATGTACGAGGTGTGTTCAAAAAGTAAGGTGACTTAAGCAATTTCGCGGGCAACGTATTTTCGATTATCGATACGAAAATACGTTTCCCGTGAAATTTTGATACCTTGACCTTACTTTTTGAATACACCTCGTATCTCAAATGAGTTTAAAAATTATCCGACCACAATTCTGGCTGGAATAGAACATTTTTTTATAACTCATAGGCTCAAAAAAAAGTGTTGTAAACTTTACATGTAACAGAGGCACCCCTTAAGGACTTTGGGCAGTTAAATCCGAAGTCAAAAATACAGCGATCCAATGGTTCTTAGATAATATCCAAACTATCACGTTTTATGGGATTTTTTGCTGGTTTTTCATAACCCATGTGTGAAAGAGTTTTTTGGACTTGGGATACAACCTCTTGGTAGAAATAATGCTAAAGCTACTCTCAAACATATTGGTGACGTCATAATGGTGTAAGTCAGAAAAGTTTTGATAAAATTGGCTTTGAATAATTGAATAAAAAATATTGAAAAATACTCGATTTCCTATTTATAGTTCACTATAATCCTACACCAACGAACAAATCAACTGGATAGTCATACGTACATTAAATAATCAAATATTCTCTTTATAATTAAAGAACATTTCTGAACAAAATAAATTGCTGGCACAAAATTTAAAATTTCCATCACAAAATTCATCGGCCGTCATGAATTCTGATCCGATTGTCAAGCTAAATATTCATCACGGCTTCAATTGTGAAACGTAGCTAAAACGTTTTCACCAAAATTTTTGGCATAATTAGCGTATCTGTCGCTTTATTAAATCACCTTTTATTTTCACAGTTTTTAATTGCCTTTTAGCCATTTTAACAGAAAGCCAGCTAGCCACACCTTTAAAGGACTCCATAAATTAGCAATATCATAAAAAACATTCATTCATTTGGGAACTTTTGCAATTTCATTAAAATTTTATCTCAATGAAATATTACGCAACCTTAAAGTTATATTCAATTTTACTTTCTATATCTTTCGCTTCCAATCTGCATCTTTAAGTTATTTAATTTTAATTACTTAAATTACATATTTATTCAAAGAGATACAGAATACAATGCAAAACAAATACGAAAATACAAAAACACTTTCACGCAATGCACGTTTGGGAGAGAGCGCGAGAAAAACTTGGAGAGCGAGGTGTAGCTGAGAACAAGCAAACGAGCGCCCCAAAGAACGTCAAAGTTCGTTCACTTGTAAACATAAAGCGAAAAAGCAAAAGCAAAGCAAAGGCAAGACAGAGCACGGAAATGGCAGCAGCAGCATCAGCGACAAACTAAAACGTAACAAAAAGCAGCGACGCGACGTCAACCGCAGCAACAACAATGCTGTGTAATGTCTTTCTATGCTGTGCGCAGCTTAGCTTAATGCAGCGCAGCGCAGCATAAGTTTGGCGCTTTTTATTAAACAAGCTCAAGCACAGTAGGCTGCGCGTCGGCAGCGACGTAAGCGTCGCAATATGCCGGCTAAACCGGTAACACTTGTTTACAATTCTCGCGCCTACACGAGCTGCTGGGCGCGGGCTGGGGCGGGGCAGCGAACATGTGCAAAACTTTTGTTATCGAAGAGCGAGCAAAGAGCGAAAAGCAAATACACTGCTTGTCACTTCAATAGCGCGTTTATGTTTTGTATGCGCTTATTTTTAGAGCTTGTAAGCTAAAGTCATGATATAATAATTGTTGAATAATTATTTTCTTGGATCATAAGAGCTTTTAATTTTTTTAAGTTCAAGTAATAACAAAATGGTTAAAATATTTATTTCTTTAACAATAAACGAAGGTTCAAAAAAGACGATTATTGGAAAGAAAAAAAAAAAATACTTAATGGAAGAAACTTTCAGGGATCGTTAGGCAGTTTGTTCTAAGTCTATAGACGAGATATAGTACTTGTGGGGGTGTGGAACCGCCTCCTGACAAAACATGTTGGCACGGTTATATAATAATATATTTTTTTCTATCAAACTTAGTCATGATTTAAATGGATAGTGAAAAATGTTGTTAATTTTTTTTAATATTTATATTTTTTAATATTGGCAATCAACCTATTTAAAATTAAGGCTATAATACAATAATAATAACTTAGTTAATCACTATACAGTGTTTTGGTATTATATCTAATAAAAAAAATGATTAGCATGTTTGTGATTTTTTAAGTTTTTCGATTTTTTAGATCGAAATTGTGTAATCTTTACAGTCTCCGCCTTGGTATAGGACCGGCAAGAGCACAGACAGACAATTTAAATGTGTTTCCAATCTGAAAAGACTTAAATAAAAGTTTTAGGTTTGTTGGTTCAAGTATGATGCCTGTTTAAAGTTAAGATATGGAAATAGTATTTTATGTTTTTCGAAAAATTTAAAAATATCTCAAAGCAGGTATGTTTTTTTTCGTAAATTTTAACCATATGCTTTGTTTAAGTAACTAAAATTATCTACAAAATGGGTCTTTACTTTTCTACGATTAATTATTTTCCACCAATTGCCAGTAAGCAATATTTTTGCATATAATTCGCTCAGCTCTGAGCAGTTTTTAAAAAAATATTTATTTATACCCAACAAACTAAGACCGATATTTTTGATGCTCTATTTTCTTGGGTAATGCAACGCTTAAAATAAATTAAGACTTACTGAAATTTTTAATATCACAGATTTTAAGAAATATGCTAACTCAGACTTATTTCTATAGGCTAGCTTTGAGAAGTCTCCCGAAAAGATTATTTTGCATCGTTCTTATTACAAAATCAAAAAAGTTTTTCAAAAATCGATCTTGGCGTGTCCAATTAACGAAGTTCAAAAATGTTGCATAGAATTTTTGAATTGCGAATTGCTTATATGAGCGACTTACCAAACCATTTTCTTCCAGAAATTGTGAGCATTATTTGTATAGTATGTTTTAACTTAAAAGAATAAACAACAATTTTTTATTATTTTTGTTTTTATTGTTTTAACTTTATTAATTTTTTTATTTTTTTTTTTGTGCCCTAAATATCACTTTTTTTAGCCTCACTCTTGTTCCGAATAAATATTCTTTCGTTCTTTCCCAAAGTCTTGAGAGTACGCTTAAATTAAATTAATAAGAAGAACAATTTTGCGTTTAAATAAATACATTTTTTTGGAGTTGTTCGCGTTTGAAAAAGTTTAAGGTATAATTTTGTTCAATTTATTTAATTTTTTTTGTATCTTTTAAATAATTTTTTTAGACTAACTCTTGTTCCTAATGGAAATTCTTTCGCTAATTGTAAAGTTAGCCTAAAGAGTAGGCTTAAATTAAATTAATAAGCAGTCAAACCTTGGATTTATTTAAATACATTTTTTTGAGTTGTTCGTATTTAAAAAAGTTAGGGGCATAATTTTGTTCAATTTATTTAATTTTTTTTTGTATCCTAAAAATCATTTTTTTTTTTAGACTCACTCTTGTTCCTAATGGAAATTCTTTCGTACACTCAAAGAGATTTTGAGTGTAGGCTTTAATTATATTAATAGGAACAAAAATTTTGGATCTATTTAAAAACATTCTTTGCAGTCATTTTAAAAAATAAAGTGGAACACAAGGGCATAATCAAAATATGTCTACAACTTTTATGTAAAATTATTATATTTTGATTTTATGGCAAATAAAGCAAATTGTAAATAGTTCAGTTAAGAAAAAGAAGAAAAGAAAAAAAAGTTTAAAAAATACATAATTTTAAACTACGTTTTTTTATAAATTATAATTTTTCTTATTTATTTTTTAGTTTATACATATATATTAAATAATTTATTTACTGGAAAAAGAGCCTAGTTCCCAATGAAAATGATAAAAATTAAATTAATAGGCAGAAGAATTTTGGTTTTATTTAAAAAAATTATTGAGTTATTTGTATTTAAAAAAACTAAGTAGAACACATTGGCATAATCTATATATGGCTACAATTCTTTTGCAAAATTATTATAATTTAATTTTATGGCAAAATATTAAACAGTTCTTTCAAGATTAAACATTAAAAATGCATGCTCCCAACATAATAGACTTATTTTGTCGTCCTAATTATTTTTGCATGCTTTCATGAACTCTTACTTGCTTCTTTTTTAATTTTATAAATCACAATTTCAAACTAAGTTTTCCTATAAATTATAATTTAAACAAATTATTTACTTTATTTTTCATTATGTTCAAAATTAACTAAATCGAACGAATTAACTTCACTTTAGTCTACCCACAAAATCATAAATTGCACTATTCAACTGCCGCGGAGTGTTTCGAAGAGCTTCGGCAGGTTGTTGCATTTGGGCTAAAGACAGATAAAGGGTAACGCTTCTTGCCTGCAATTTAATCGCTGCTTCGCTGTTCTTTGTCACCTTGCTCTAATGTCATCATTATGCTGTCGATAACAAGTTTATTGACCGCCCCTCGGGCCACTCCTCTCCTTTGAGCAGTCCCAGAGAGGGTCATTAGAGAAATGCCGCGGATATGTTTGCGTTCTGTTATGCTCATTTTTTCTTCTGTTTAGTTGTTGTTGTTATTGTTGTTGTTGTTTGGTCTGCCTAAGCTCAGATTAAGCGCAAGTTAATGACTTAATTAAGTACAACAACTGCATAAAGATAAAAATATGTTGGTAATAAAAAAACGACGTATGGAAAGATAGAAGTAAAACGTCGCATTAAGACTTTTCCAGTCTGCGGATTAAAAGTTGTGCAAAAATGTTCAGAAAAAAAAATCTTAACTTGGCTACCGAACCAACAACAACAACAACAACGGCAATGCAAGAAAAATCTGTGCAGGAATTTTTCCACTTTTTATTTATTACTTTGCTTTGGCTTCTGACATGCCTTGGCGGCTATTTGCGAAGAAAGTAAATATGATGAAGAAAATGGCGAGGAAATGTTTTTTATTTAAAAGAAAAAGAAATATATAAATGTTCTGTTGTTTAATAAAAAAGTTAGGAAAAAATGAGAAGGTAAACCGTTAGTGTAAGGCACTGATTTAGGGCTGAAAGACATCTGAAAGACGTTCCATCAGACCCAAAGATGTGATTTTTTATTGTAAAAAAATCGTAATAAACCTAAATCTGTTATTATAAGAAAAGAAGTGTAGAGAACCTTAAGCTGGCATGCCTATAAAATAAGAGGAATTTCCTAGCCAAAGCGTCTAAGGTACTTGAAACTGCCCCAGAGATTTTGGAAAACTAATGATTGGCAATAAAAATATTTTTCTTTAAAATTTCCAGCAATTAGCTTCTTTTTTTTAATAGAAAAAAAATGGTTTCTAGAGCGTTTTATTTTAAAACAGTGTAAATATTTAAGATCAACTTCCAACTTACTCATTTCCAGTTTTATTTTTTTAACCAGTAGATATAAATTCTATAAGTTATAATGAGGAGCTACGAAAAAATAAATAAACTCGATCTCAAGATATCTTTATTTTAATCACTCTAATTAAAAAAACGGAATTTCCTACTTAAAGGGTCCAACATACTGGAAACTGTCCCCAGCGATTTTTGAAAACTAATGATAGTTAATAAAAATTGTTTTCCTTAACTTGACTTCTTTTTTAAAATTGTTTAACAAGAATAATTTCTAGTGCTTTTTATTTGAAAACATTGTAAAAATCGAACGTGTAAGACCCGAATTGGGTGTACTGAAATCTAAGAAATCGATTTCCAACTCAACTCATTTCCAATTTTATTTTTTTTAACCAGTAGATATAAATTCTATAAGTTAAAATGAGGAGTTGTGAAAAAATAAATAAACTTGATCTATATTGTTTTAACAAGATAGGTTTATTTTAATCACTTTAATTTAAAAAAAACGAATATTGAAAAGTTTCACTGCAATCGAATTTAAAAAATTTTCTACAACTTTTTGTATATTAGACTAGAGGACTTCGCCCCCTGCTCGCTTCGCTAACCAACCCCCATCCCACCAACACCGCAAGCGGCACAGGGGGGCTCACCATACTTACTACAAAAAGTTTACTATAAAAAAAACTTTTTTATAAAGAGGGATATTATGCAAAACTTCTTGCAATAGTGAAGAAAATATAAACTCAGCCCATTTTCTTGGAATTTGGGAATTACTTAGTTCGAATAAAAGCGTTACCTTAAAATTTTGTTAAAAGATTTTTCGTGTTTTCGAACCTTTGATACGTTCCAGAAAAAACGGTATTAAATAAAAAATTAATTAAATTAATAAATAATTAATTAATTACTCGGCAATTTTTATTTAAACATTTTAAATAAGAGTTACACTGCAATTTTTATAATAAAAACCAAAAATTAAAATTATTGAGCATTTTTTATTTTAAAATTGAAAATAAGAGATACTCTTTAATTTTTATAATAAGAATTGTTTAATAATTTTTATTTTTGAATTTATTATAAGTTGCCGATTAATTTTTATTTTTTTATTTTTTTTTATGTTAAAAAAAAGAGTTAAAATTTGATTTTTTTATATTAATTAAATATAAAAATGTATTCCTTTTTCGTAAGGTCCTTTAAAAAAAATTATATATATGGTTATATCATAACCATAACTCTTATTTGCGATCCCTGAAATAAACCTAACAAATTATATTTAACTTAAAATTATATTTTTATACCATATTTTTTTTTATATTTTAAAATCTTTTGCCAATAGTAAGAGAAAATTAACGCTCATGCTCTATATCCCTGTAAACCCAAATCCTAAAACCGTTTTAAAATGGACACACTTTTGGGAATTTGCTGAGTTTGAATAAAATCGGGATCCTAAAAATTTTATAAAAACTGTAAGCTACTTTACACTTCATAATTACCAAAATGTTCGATAGAATAGTGGTTTTATGTTTATATGTCAGGAAATAAATTATTCAAAGTATTTTCTACAGGCAAATGCTCAAAAGTTATTCCTATTTATGATGGAATTGAAAGTAAAATAACTTTTAGTTGTCTTTAATAATGGACTTATAAATTTATTCCTACGTAATGTCAACATTATTGAATGACGTTTCATTTTTACAGCAAAAAATAGAAAAAAAAATTGGTTCATAGCTTTCAATAATTATTTTTTATTTATTTTAAAGCTGCATAAACATAAAAAATAATAAAAAATATTTTTTATGTTTATGTAGCTTTAAAATAAATAAAAAATAAATAAATAATCGACCTTACCCAATAAAATAATAGCGCAAAAATACGTTTGGCGTGACTCTGCAAAAAAATGAGGGCTTTGATTTATAAAAAGCTGATGACTTCTGCAACAGCTGTTTTTAGTACGAATTAAAATAATGTTTATTAAAAATGGAAGTTATTAAAACTACGCATATATTTTTCTCATTAGCTGAGTGACGTCACAAGTTGCGGAATTGCATTAAATTCGATTGACAACTTTTATAGTCATAACTTTTTTTAATCTAAAAAAAAAAATATTATACATTTGGCTTCAATAATAAAAAAAAACGTTTCAATTGAGATTTGTTTTAGTAATAACTTTTTTTAGACTGAAATTAAACATATAAATAAAAAATATGTACAATTTTTTTTAATATTTAATGAAAAAAGAAGAAGCTCTTAAATATGAACTTTTAACTTTGTGGCCAAATTTTCGTTTATAACAGAAATAAAAAAAATATAAATAGCGTTGAATTAAATAAAAGAATAAATAATCGTCCTTACTGAAAAAAATAAAAATGCAAAACTACTTTTGGCGTGACGCAACAAAAAAAAAATGAGAGTTTTGATTTATAAAAAGTTCATTACTTCTACAACAATTTTTTTTTAATACGAATTAAAATAATATTTATTAAATTTTAAAGTTATAAAAACTTCGCTTATTTTACTCTTATTCGCCTGAGTGACGTCACAAGTTTCACAATTACATTAATTTTCATTACCAAATTTTTTAAGCGTAACTTTTTTAAAACCAAAATAAAATATATTATGCATTTGGCTTCAATAATAAATTACTTACTTTTCAATTAAGAATAATTGTAGTAGTAACTTTTTTAATCTCAGATTGAACATATAAATAAATAATAAATACATTTTTTTTTTTAAATTTTAATGAAAAGCAGATGCTCTTAGAAATAAATAAACCTACAAGTTTTTTTAAGAATGATTCGGAATAATGTTTTTAAAATTTACAAGAGTTTAAAACTTTTCTTGTTTTTTTATTAGTTGTGTAACGACACAAGTTGTCTAATTGCATAAATTTCAATTGGCAATTTTTTTAGTTAACCTTTTTTAAAATTTAACTAAAACATGAATTTGGTTTCAATAATAAATAACATAAATTTTAATTGAGAATATAAATGTGGCTTCATTAATAAATAAAATAAATTTTAATTGAGTTTTGTTTTAGTAGTAACTTTTTTCAATCTCCGATAAATTATATAATTAAACTAGCCGGCCTTCGGCACGCTCGCTTCGCTCGCTCGTCTAGATCTTTACTTTCTTCCAATGATTTATTTTTGTGGCGAATTCACGAAATTGCATAATGTGCAAATATTGATCTGATCATATGTATTTTATACAGAAATCAAAACATGAATTGTAAGCAAAAATCGCAGAATTCCTTTCTTCTTAAGAAAACTTTCTTGGAAAGGAATAACTAAATCAATATTAATTTCTAAAATTGATGAAATTGTAAATTATCCTACCGAGTTTTTAAATTTACTTGATTTGCCAGGAATGTTAGGAGTGCCAACCCTTATCTCTTAGGGGTATGAAAAATAGATGTTGGCCGATTCTCAGACCTGCCCAATAAACACATAAAATTTCATGAGGATCCGTCTAGCTGCTTCGGAGGAGTATGTTCACACAAAAACCAATATTCACAAAAATGCGTATATCTCACGAACCAATTCACACAAACACATCCCAATAGGCTTAAAACCTCCGCATTGACCTCTAACACACGCAAAAATCAGATTTGAAATTCATCGACTCGTTCATGAGAACACCCATAGCACGTAAAACATAAGTTTCTTCTTATATACGTATAAAATTCAAGTTTCACAATGTTAGTTACCATACTCCTCCTAAACGGCTGGACCGAATTTCATGAAATTTTGTGTGCTTCAATAAAATAAAATTTATAACGTTTATAATTTTTGTGTTTCCTTTCGACAAAAACTATTAACTAAAAAATATTAGTTAATCTGACAATGTAAACAATGCCAACCTAAATTAAAAAAAAAAATTGTATTGGAAAATCAAATTGTCCTTTTTAGTATTTGCGTCGCAATTTTGTTATATTTTCTCAACCCTAAACAATCCTTGGACTTCCACGAACATTTCAAGACCAAAATTAGCCAAATCGGTTCAGCCGTTCGTGAGATCCTAAGCTTAGAACGAACATAACATTGTGACACGAGAATTTTATATACAAGATAAAAAACTATTTTTTTTTGTTTATAATATATAATGAAAAAGATGCTCTTAGAAATAAACAAATCTTCAAATTATTTTTAAGAACGATTTTAATAAAAATTTGTTAAATTTACAAGCTATTAAAACTTTTTTTATACTTTTATTAGTCTGAGTGACGTCACAAGTTGTCGTCGAATTGCATTCTTTTCTATTGACAATTTTTTTTGTAATAATTTTTTTAAATCTCAAATAAAACATAAATTTGGATTCAATAATAACACAGTACTACAAAATAAAAAAAATGAAAACACTTTGGTTAAGATATCTTCATAAACAAACGAATTATCCATCTAAAACTTTTCTTTTTGTCGATGGAAGTTTAATTTTCTTGTTTACAATAAGCGTCGTAACTTAAAAATTTATCGACCGATATTGATAAACCATAACTTTTCTTACTCAGCATTGATATTTCTTCAAGATCAAATATAAAAAAGTAAAGGTTTTTTAACAAAATGTTATATAAAAAAGACGTCAAAGTGTGAAAAACGGGGGAAAAAAGTTTAAATCTTAGATAACTTTTAAAAAATCTCGTAGTTGCTTTGTATGAAATATAAACAAATGTATACCATCTTAAAGCTTGAATCTTCTTCTTTCTTTCTTTCAAAACCGCAAAGCAATCGAAAATCGGTTCAAAAATGACGACGTTGTGATTGTTGGAGTGACCGCAGTACCCGAAAAACAGTTTTTAAGCAATAACTTGAGAATTTCGGGGTGTAAGACGGTTTAGAAACACACTATCGTGATCTATTCGTCAAGATCTACAACGTACATTAGGTCACTTGAAAAATGTCTTGATTTTTTTGGATTTTGTAGTACAGTGTAATTAACGTAATTTTCGATTGAGAATTGTTTTTCGTCTTAGCCTGCGTGACGTCACAAGTTTCAGAACTACATCAATTGCAATTGACCATTGTTTTAGTAGTCACTTTTTTTAATCTCAAATAAAACATATATAAATAAATAATAAATAACATTTTTTTTTGTTTTCGCTGTTTATTCAAAAATGGAAGATGCTCTTAGAAATTGACTAACTTTGCACCTCGAATTTCTTTAGAAACATTAATAAGATCATTATTATTTTTAACTTTTAGTCATAAAAAAAAGGGGATTGAGTCTTCAGGATTATTTATAAAAATTACACAGGTCTACAAATACAGGGGTCATGTGAGTTGTTGGAAAGCTAAGGGTTATTTCCGAAGTAATTTGGTGCGTAGAATCCGAATCCGGCGTCAGAACTGGCCCATCACGTCAGGATTTTGAGATATATGAGGTTATGTACCTCAAATGTAGGAAAAAACGCCATTTTTTGGGTAAATAACCTCAAATATCTCAAAATCCCGACGTGATAGGCCAGTTCTGACGCCGGATTCGGATTCTACGCACCAAATTACTTCGGAAATGACTCTTAGTTTTCCAACAACTGAACCATGTTGACCTGTGTTATGTATAATAATATTTATTAATTTTTTAAATTTATTTTATGAAAAAGAGAAGATGCTCTTAGAATTAGAAACCTACATAGATAATATGAATATATGAATTTGTCATTGAGACTAGAGCTATCCATATGATCACAAAAAAGGGGCTTGTACCTTCAGAATTATTAACCTACCTCACTCGCAATGCAATCGATACATTTTAAATAGTACTCATGAGTCTTAATAAAGTTAATTAACTAATTAAGTCAATTAATGAAGTTTATTTTCTCAAGAAATTTACGCCATTCATAAAATCTAAAATTTTTTCAAAAACGCTCTAAACGAAAACCAACATCCCATTTAATAGTAATTCCAAAACCCCTCAAATTTAACTCATTTTTAAATGCAATCTTTTAATTTTTTGAGAGATTATTTTTAATACTTTTGACGCTTAAAAACTTAACCATTTGTTGATATTTTGATTTTTCATCTGCTCTAATCAACGGTACAGATGAAACCCGCTAGCGAGAGAGAGCGACTCACTGAGAGCATTCAAAACAAACGGCATAACGGCCCTGTCTTATGCGTGTTCGTGTTCGCCCGCTCTCTCGTCGTGTGTGTGGTGCACACAAATTCAAGGTCGCTACAGCAGACAGCATAGCTGAGTAACGCTGAGAGCGTGAGCGCATATTCAGCAAATGAGCGTATAACGTAACGAAGCAAACAAGTGAAGACGCTGGCTGCGCTGCTGCTGCGTTGCCTTACGACATTAGTTGAGTTGCGGGCATTTGCGCTACGTTGCCGTTGAGCATTCAGTTTGTGGCATTCAGCCAATGTGGTTGTTGTTACGGTGTTCAAATTGTCGAAAGCCCGTCGCGTTTTGAGCTTTACGAAAACTTACGGTATTTTGCCGCCGGTTGCAAAAGCAAACAAAAATTTACCGTGTGTTGGTGCATAAAAAAAAAAAATTAATAACAGCAATAAAAATGCAGTAAAAGCGAGAAAAAAATAAATACATGCAAAATACATAATAAAATTTGTCTATTTAGCCTAAGCAAAGGCTTCAAATATATTTAAAAGCTGTTAAAAAATTGTGCAAATAAAAAAAGTGTTTTATTTATTTTGTTTTGCTCGCCGTGTTCGCCGTTTGCGTGTGTGCGTGCTTGTGTGTGTGTTTGTTTGCCAATATGCAAGCATAAAAGCAAAGTCAAACAAAAATATTGGTCAAACACAAAGAAATCAAATCAAATAAATACAAAAATAAAAAAAGAAATTTGTTCAACGCGCCAAAAGTCAACAAAAGCAACAAAATGCTCTTGTCGCCGCCTAACCCCAGCGACCGTCAGGTCCTCATCTTATCCCTAATTTTACTACTACAAAGTGCTTTGGCGGTACAACGCTATGATCAGACCCCTCTGGATGCCAGTTCGTACTACCGCAGCGGCGGCGGTTTGGCTGCCAGCGCTTCCTCCTCTTCCGTCGGCGGCGGTGGCGAACTCGGTGCCACCGCCAACTCCGCCGACGGTTTTCCGCATCACAATCGCTGTGAACCCATCACCATATCCATATGCAAAAACATACCCTACAATTTGACCATTATGCCGAATCTTATTGGACATACCAAGCAAGAGGAAGCCGGTCTGGAAGTGCATCAATTCGCGCCGCTTGTCAAGATTGGCTGTAGCGCCGATTTGCAATTGTTTTTATGCTCCCTCTATGTGCCCGTCTGCACCATACTCGAGCGTCCCATACCGCCGTGTCGTTCCTTGTGCGAGTCCGCGCGTGTTTGTGAAACTCTCATGAAAACCTATAATTTCAATTGGCCCGAGAATTTGGAGTGCTCCAAGTTTCCGGTGCATGGTGGTGAAGATTTATGTGTGGCCGAGAATACTACTTCGTCGACTCCGGCGCCAACGCGTAGTGCTCCGAAGGTAACAACGCGTAAGAATTATGCCGGCATGGAGAGTCCTCATCGGAATATTGGATTTGTATGCCCCGTGCAGCTGAAAACGCCGCTGGGCATGGGCTATGAGCTGAAAGTGGGAGGCAAGGTGAGTTAGAAAAAAAATACTGAAGGGATTTGAATGGTTTTTAATTTATGCTTAGATTTTAAAGAGAGAAAAGTGTTACTTGGAACCTTTCTGGTGTAAAAAATATTTGTTAAAAATATCAGTTTTTATTAGAAATTTAGGGAATTGGATATTATTTAGTACTCAGAAATCACCAGCTTTGTGACACTACTATTTCCTCAAGCCATATATTCTTGGAGAATTACACTAGTTTAAAAATTTAGGGGTTTTTGAGTGAACCTTCCACTGAAGACAGTTGAAAGCTTATGCATTAGTTTTTATAGTGAGAAAATTGTATCTTTGTATATGTATTGTTTAAAAATATCAGTTTTTATGAGAAATTTAGGATCTCAGATGATTATTTAATAACTGAAAATCTCCAGCTTTTTGACACATCTATTTCCACAAGGCAGATATTTTTGAGAATTACACTAGTTTTCAAATTTAAGAGTCATCAAGTTTACTACGTATAAAAGTATTTTTTAGGGTAATTTCGAGTGAGGTAATTTCGAAGATGATAATGTTTTTTTCCTTAGGTTCTGTTTTGGAGATTGTTTCGAAATAATGTTTTGGAGCACTGCCTACAGATCTTGAGATCAAAAGTTCGAAAAAAAATTTTGATAATTTTTATTTTTTATTTTATTTATATTAGTCTTTATAAGAAATTTAGGATCTCGGATGAATATTTGATACTTGAAAATTCCCAGCTTTTTGACACTACTATTTCCACAAATGTAAGGGCCATCGAGTTAACCTTCGAATGAAAGTATTTAGGGTAATTTTGGGTCGAGAAACTGAAATGACTTTTTATGTACTGTTTTCGAGATTTTTCGAAAAACATGTTTTTGGGCAGATCTTGAGATTAAAAAGTTATGCGCAATTAATTCTATTGGAAGCCAAATCGGATTCGCATCAAAAGACATTCCTGTGGATACCTTCAAGTATAAAATTTGTTTATATTGATTGACGTCATATAATACATGAGTAAAATAGCCATATGGATAGTGTCAATAATGGACCAAATTTTGTTGAAGAATAAGAAAACAAAATTTCATAATTACAAATTCGACTATTTTAAAAAATATTGTTCCATGTGAAAAAAGTTAAAAACGGGATTTCTTTAAGATTTGTCTACGGGTTCATGATTTTAGGAATTATGTAGATTTTTTTGTTACACATTATTTAAGGCAAAATCAATATCTAAAGATTGGATTTCAGACCCAATTCTGCTTTTACGAGGGTTAGAACTAACAGGGTCTAGAAAAAAATGATACCCAACTTTATATGAATTAGCTAAAATTTTGAAAAAAAAAATATATTTTTACTAACATAATCTTTTAGAAATTTAGTTAGGGAGTCCCCTTTCTTTTTATATCCGTTTTTGGATTTACTTCATTTTTTTTATATACGGTTTTGATGGACAAAGTTTTGTTGAAGAACAACCAAAACAATTTCATAACTTCGAAAATTTTAGAAATTATCGTTTTATTTGAAACAATTCAAAAACTTGCTCCCTATAAGATTGGTCCATATGATTTTAGGAACTATGTAGATCTTTTTGTCAAACATTATTTGAGGCAAAATAGAGATCTAAATATAAGATTACACCAATTCTGTGTTTATACGGCTTTGAAATATCACGATCTACAAATTAAATTTTTAAAATGAACCAAATTTTGTTGAAGAAATTTCATAATTACAAATTCGACAGTTTTAAAAATAATCAGCATACTTTTAAATTAATAATCGGTCTATGTGAAAAAATATAAAACCTGGTTCCCTATAAGATTGATCTCTATGATTTTAGGAACCATGTAGATTTTTTTTGTCAAACATTGTTTGAGACAAAATAAACATCTAACGATAGGATTACATCTAACTAGGCTTATACAAGGTTTTAAAATAGCACGAAATAAAAATTAAGTTTTTTTCAACAATTTTATTTTATTTAAACCGAATCTTTTAGAACTATAGTTAGGAAAGTTCCCTTTCTATCTTATTCATTTCGTTTTTACAAGTTTTTTTCTGGAATATCTACTAATTTTTATACCCTGTACCGTATGGTCCAAGGGTATATTAAGTTTGTGCAAGCCGAAAATGTATGTAACATATAGAAGGAGACGTCGGAGACACCCCAAAGTTACCTAAAATATGATCAGGGTGAATAGAGAAGTCGATATACCCATGTCCGTCTGTCCGTCTGTCCGTCTGTCCGTCTGTCCGTCCGTCTGTCCGTCTGTCCGTCCGTCCGTCCGTGTGAACGCCTAGATCTCAGAGATGGTAAGAGCTAGAGTTACCAAACTTTCACATTAGATCCCATATTATTCCATAGGAGGCAAGTTTATTTTATTTTTTTGATATCGGGGATAAATTATATAGCTCCCATGGGGGTGTTTGAGACGACCTCGAAAAAAAAAAAGCGTTTTAGATGAATAATTCGTTTGTTTATGAAGATATCGTAACGAAATTTGGCAATCGAAAGTTTTTTATAGTTCCCAATCACTGTACCAAATTTGATCAAAATCGGTTGACTATATCATATAGCTCCCATAGGACCGATCGGCCAAAATAACTTTTTTAAAGAAAAATTGGCTATATTTCGTTTTTTAATAAAGATATCCTAACCAGATTTGGCGTTTGGAAATTTTTTAGACCAATTAAGCATTGTGCCAAATTTGAACAAAATCGGTTGACTATATCATATAGCTCCCATAGGTCCGATCTTCCAAAAAATCGATTTTTTAACAAAATTTGCTGTGTTTCGTTTGTTTGTTAAGATATTGGGACCAAATTTGACATTCGTGAGTATTTCATAGTTCCTAAGCACTGTACCAAATTTAATCCAAATCGTTTGACTAGATCATATAGCTCCCATAGGACCAATCGGTCCAAAAACACGTTTTTTATACAAAATTCGATGTGTTTTGTTTGTTTGTAAAGATATTTGAAATAACTTTGGCGTTCATATCTTTTTTAAGGTATTTAAGCACCGTGTCAAATTTTATTGAAATCGGTTGACTATATCATATAGCTCCCATAGGAACGATCGGTCAAAAAAAAATTTTTGCTTAAAAATTCTTCTGTTTTTGGTTTTTGTGAAGAAATCGGACTTTATTACAAGCTAGTGGTACAGGGTATCCTAAAGTCGTCCGCGCCCGACTTTACGTCCGCCATTTTTTTATATTATTTTTATAAATTTATTATATCTAATTCTGTCATTACACGGTTTTGAAATAAAACGATCTAAAACAATATTTGTAAACAATTTTATTCGATTTAGCACAATTTTTTAGGAAATTCATTTTTAAAAACTCAATCTTTTATAATTTTAGTTAGGCTGTCCCCTTTCAATTTTAGCAGCTTAAAGATTATCCTTATCTACTATTTTTTTTTTAACCCCCGACGCAAAAAGTCTGTCTGTCTATGGCATCATAACTCCCGAACGCATGCAGTGATTTCAATTTCTAAAAAAAATACGTCGTGTTGGGGGCAGACGTCATTGACGGTCGTATCTTACATGCAAATTTTTTGAAGTAATTCTATGAAAGTTTTTGAAGTATTTTCTTAATTTTTTTAAGTTAATCTTTGTTGCTTAATTAGACTATTTGTATTTAAATTGTTAGCTTAGGAGCGGTCCCCCAACGCGACGTATTTTTTTTAGAATTATTAATAGATTCTTAGGTACTTTAACATTAAGTTTCTTTTATTATTTTTTTTACTTTTTAAAGGGAAATTACTTAAGTTCTTGTGTCGGGGGCTTTTTAAATTTTTTATTTAATTTTTTATTTATACACTATATTTTTGACTTGAATAAAATTAGTTAATAAAATAAAAAAAAAATGATGTTTGGAGCTAGATGAGTGATTTTTTGTTAGGACTTATTTAAAGTGGAATATTTTTTACTCATCACGTTAATAATCGGTCAGAAATTTTTTGACTACCTTATACCACTATGCGAGAACCTTAATTACCTAACAAACATAGTTTTCTGCATTTAATTATAAAATGAAAATTAATTTTAATTAATAAATAATATCTGTATTACTATAATCGGTATTTCATATATTTTGCGTTTTTAATAAGCTTTAAATCTTGTATAATTCTCCCTGCTGACAAAACATCTTTAAAGTTAAGTAAAAGTAGCTTTAACCGATTATGAATTATAAAAAATATGAACATAAATAAATATTATCATGTATAATTAATTTAAAAAAATGCTTATTTATGTTTATACATAAATTGTAAGGAATTTTCTTTAAGCAGTAATATATATAATTTAATATAAAATTAAAATAAAGCTGGAAAATAATGGCTTTTATCAAAAATTCTTACACAGATTATAAAGTAACAAAAAAAAATATTTTGTTTACTTATTCTCAAAAAATTTCTTATTAATTGTGAGATATAATATATATAAAATAAAGAGTTCATGTCTCTAGCCTACCCTACTTAGATATAATTAGCAATTTTTAAGAAATTGTGTTAAAACAGAAATTAAATATCTACCATTAAAAAAAAATAATTAGTTTAATTTTTCTTGAACGAAATCTAAAATAGCAAATCTTTCAAATCTTTGCCGTCGGGTAATCTTTCATAAAATAAATTAAAGAAAACGGATGTGGACCCAACATTTTTATTTTTTTGTTTTGTTTTATTTAAATATTAATTATAATACAAAATAATATTATAAGTAATAAGCATAAGGGCGGCGAGTAACTAGACGTCTAAGGTCTATGCAGTTGTTAGATTTTCTTGTCTGTTTTACAGATCTTAGGAAAATTAAATAAAGCTACGATATTGGATTTGTTTACAATTGCAAGTAGCGAAGATGGGACTTTATTTGGAAAAAGAGATTGATTTGTATTGTCAAATCCAAAATTGTTGTTTCTAATTTTGTGAGAAAACCCCAATTTTGTAAAGCTAGTAACACGGCAAAGACATTTTATTTCCATCGAGACATCTTGTTTTTATTTTTTTAAGTTTTTCTAAGACGTTCGCTAATTAAGGTAAAAAAAAATGTGCTCCAAAAGTTTGAGCTCATTTTTAGAGAAGTTCGATAAATTAGATTAAAAAAATATTCTCCCAAAGTTTAAACTCACTTAAGACGATCGATAATTTAGATAAACACAATGTTTTTCCAAAGTTTGAATTTATTTTAAGCGACGTTCGATAATTTAGGTGAAAAAATATTTTCCCAAAGTTTGAGCTTATTTTTAGAGTCGTTCGATAAATTAGATAAAAAAATGTTCTCCCGAAGCTTAAACTCATTTTCAGAGACGTTCGATAATTTAGGTTAACAAAATGCTCTTCGAAAGTTAAAACTTATTTTCAGCGCTTACTATTGAGGTCAATTTATTTGCACCGAACGACTTCTCCGACAAAAAGTTCAAATACGCTAACACTTTGCTATATATTTTTTATTTCCAAACACATTCCCCAGTTTCTTTCTGTATCTATTTATGTTCCTCTAGCGAACCAAATAAGTACACACGCGGTTCAATAACACGCTATAAGGGTTATTCTCGATTCCCGCCATTCACGCCTTGTCTATATTTAGGTCAACAACTTTCTAAGACTTCATTTGTTCTTAATAATGGAAAAAAGGAGCAGACACGAAAACAAACAAACTCAACCATACGAGTATAGGTACATACTGCATATCCTGTTGCAACCACCAAAAAAAATACTTGCGGCATGAACACGCAGCAGGAGTGCTGAGCGCTGGGCAACAGCAACAAGTTCGGACTTCAAGCCTTAGAAATGTTGCTGTAATGTGGCACCCTGTAAAAAATTCACTCCAACTACCTGAATCGCAGCAGGCGTTCAACTTACCTGCCTCAAAGTCTGACCCTGCTCGGAGTTATATCGTTGTCTCTGGGTCTGTTCTTGTCTTTTATTTATCTTTTGGCTTTTACCTTTCTTTGGTTTTACTTGCACAACTTGCACAAAAGAGAGAAACAGAAAATAATACTCATGTAGGTACGTTAGTACTTGCATTGGTTCCTAACCCGAACCAGAACCAGTTTCCGTTTGATGTTGCTTGTAACGCTCCCTAATTTTTAATGCCTAGTTATCGGCAGAGTTTTCCATCATTATCATTTAATATCAAACAAGTTGCTGATATGACGCGTCTGGTTTGGATTGCTCTGCTCCATGCAGCATTTTCATTTCATTTTTCAACGCATTTTCACATTTTGTAATTAATTTTCCAGCACTTTGCTCATCGTTAGCTGCAGCTAGAACCGAACCCGCTGCTTAAGCTTCAACGACTTTATAGCTCAAGCTATAGATATGTATCTGTATCTGTATCTATGGCGCTGTTTTTGTTTTTTTCACTCCCAACTCAACTGTTTGTATTTTCTTGACGCTGTCTGTTTGTTTTTATGAGTAATGCTCAAATGTTTTGCGCTATTCCTTTTTATTTTATTTTAGGAGATTACGAGCATTTCGGATATCAATTGCACATAGTAGACTAAAATCAGCTCTAAATCGTGGGGTAAAAGGGTGTATTGAGTTCAATTGGGAGAAGGAAACGTTACCGCGAGTGGTCTAATAAGCAAACCGCGAATACCAAAAGATCTGGGAAAAAGTTAACCTCAAAATGTTACAAATTTCGGGATGTATAAACTACGTTTAATGGAGTCCATTTCTACCAAGTATCTTCCATATAGAATTTAGCATCTTAGATTACTCAAGCAGTTGTTCTGAAACTTGAAAGATATAAAGATATTGGATTAATTTCCTTAACTTCGTTATATAGCCTATTTGAGCCTAATAAACGAAACGATGTTGATCTTGTTAATGTTAAACTAACCCCGGCAATACATTTGCCGTATTTTCTCCTTCATTCCATAACATCTGCTTATAAAGCTAGTCATAGATACTTTCAAAGGTTTTGTATCTAAAGTAAGAAACTGAGAAAGTTATTGTCATACTTTTGGCTACCATAAAAATGGTTTCTTTGCAGGAGGAATAAATTGTTTGAGCCGTAAAAGATGCAGCCATTAATATACTCTTCGTTCCGCTAATAATTATCTGTGCTATCAGTCATCTAAATCTTAAAGAGTCAGGGTATCTCAAAGTCCTACATCGCCCCAACAGCAATTTTTGGGCATACTTTGTGCAAGAAAAAAATTATTTCTTAGCTGCAGAAATGAATTACTTGAGCCTTAAAAGATACAATCATCAATATACTCCTCGTTCCGCTAAAAATTATCTTTCCTGAGATACGGTGCAGACTTAAAGATACAGTGTATCTTAAAGTCGTAACATCGCTCCGACAGCAATTTTTGGGCATAATTTGTGCAAGCATAAAAATCATTTCTTAGCTACAGTAATGCATTACTTGAGCCATGAAAGATACAGGCATAAATATACTATTTGATCCACTAAAATGTATCTTTCTTAAAAGTCATTTCAGACTTAAAGATACAGAGTATCTCAAAGGCGTTCATCGCCCCGACTGCAATTTCTGGGCATACTTTATGCCACTATAAAAATGATTTCCTAGCTACAGAAATTAATTCTTCGAATCATAAAATATACAACCATCAATGTACTATTCGTTCCACCTAAAATTATCTTTCTAAAGATACGCTTCAGACCTAAAGATACAGAGTATCTCAAAGTCGCACATCGCCCCGACAGCATCCCATTTTCATGCTATATCTCCAAGTATTGCCTTCGCCATGTGCAGAGCGCATTAAATACTTTGAGGCAGGATAATTCACACATTTCTAGCCACTGGCAAGGCGTCTTGCTTTTTATCTGCTATCTTATGGATACATGTGTAGCTTTAGCTACTTCTTTTTTTGTATTTATTTTATTTTATTTTTTTGTATTTTTTTGCTTACTGTTTGGGTGCGCTCTTTGCTCTCACTTGATTGGCAACGTTTTGTGGCGCGCATTCAATTCGTCCTCATAGACGTTGTTGTTGTTTTTTTGTTGTTGTCATTATTACCATCATCATCATCGTCAACGCCATCATCATCATCATCACCATCACCATCATCTTGCTTAAATGCTTTTTTAGAGCAGCGTGCGAAATTTAGCAGCTTGTTGTATACTTTGTGAAGTTAGATAAGCTTTTGGCTTGGATTCGTTTACTTTTGCTGCAGGGCTTATAGAGCATATAGAGTATAAAAAATTAGTTTGTTTGGCTAATGATAATGATAATGTAATAAAAAAAACACGAGTGTGTTGATTAGTTGTTGTAGTACCATAAATAAACTTACATGCTTAATATCTAACTATCATCTACTATATGACAGATGATTTATTGCACTCAAATATGGCGGCAGCTTTTGAGGTCTTTAATAAAGTGGAACATTTTATAGGCCTTAAAATAAATATATTTAATTTTATTAGAACAATTTTTATTGCACTGAAATTATAAAAAAAAAAATTAATAAAAAAAAAGTGGCCCATGAGGGGATCGAACCCGCGACCTTCGCGTTATTAGCACGACGCTCTAACCAACTGAGCTAATGGGCCAGTTGATGTTTGATGGAATTATTATAAACTTGTCAAAACATAGATAATATAGATTATATAAATAAGTTTTTATTGAAAAGAATTTAGATTAAATAGAAATATTTTAAATTGAGTATCTCAAGTTTGTTTGTATCTGGCCGTCGCATCTCTCTGGCAGTCTTATCTTAACGAATAAACTGTTTGCTGTATATTAATAGTAAATATATATAAAGAACACTTCAACCTGATACTTAATATAAATTAAGCTTATCTATTTATTTTAATTAATGAAATTTTATTTACTTCAAGTAGGTAATCTTTCCGGCACTGTTCCATTTTTAATGTCTTATGGACTCACCTACTATCTTTAAATAAAGTAATTAAGGCAAATATCAACTTTTTTGTTATTTCGGAACTAGTTCCCATAAAGAGCATGGCATACTGATTTAGTAAAAAATATTTTAAAAATTCTGTTAATTGTATAGAATACATTTTATTTCTAATAAAATAAAAAAATTATTATTATTATGGAATGGTTTCCCATAAAGATAAACCGATAAAGTAAAAGATATTTTAAAAATTCTATTAAAATTGTATAGAATAAATTTTATTTCTTATAAAGAGTATGTCATACTGATTAAATACAAATTATTTGAAAAAAATTCTTTAATTGTATAGATTAAATTGTACAGATATCTAAAAAAATGATTATTATTTTGGAATAGTTTCCCATAAAGAGTTTGATATACTAATTAAGCAAAAATTATTTTAAAAATTCTATAAATTGTATGAAATAAATTTTATTTAAAAAAAATAAAAAAATGCAGTTAAATATTTTAGTTAGTCGCAAAGGGAAACATTTTTAATGTAAATTAATTAATAGATAGAAAAATTAAGATTGTTGTCCTTGATAGTTGCGGACTTATCAGTTTTGGAAATCTTTTAACCAAAGAAAATATAAGATACTAGTGGGCCCGGCAGACTTCGTCCTGCCAGAACTTTTTGAATGCTCTTAACATATAGTGTAAAAACATCGCAAGATTCTCTAGTTAGCTTATCTAGATAATCATAAGATTTTTATTATTTAGTTAGTTGACTTTCATGACTCTCTAAGATGCCGTATGGACGAACTTAAGTAAAATACAAATTGTAAAAATTCTAACTACAACCACATTTAGAATGGGTTTTTCAATTTTCCTAATTTTTCTGTAAATTTTCCAATGATATTACATAGCCTATGTCCGTCCCAGGAAGCTTCTGAACAATTTAAAAAAGGCCCATTAAAATCCGACAAAGGGTTTGGCGTCCAACCCCATACAATCAGACAGGCAGACAAACACTTTTTTTTATATATAAGATTACAGACTTACTGATTTATTTGTAAATATCTCATTTATTTTATTCGAAAATATTTACATAATTTCAAGATTTTAAATTAGCGCATTAAAAAATTATTTAATAAACGTTTATTTTTACGAAAATTTATTGTGAAAAACTGTAGAGTTGAATTTCTCGGATTGCTCTACGATAATTCGTACAGTGTTAATTAGATCTAAGATCTACAAGATCTTTGAGGGCTAGATTTCTAAGTAGAACATTGTTGAGTGCCTCGGAAATGCGGCTTAGTATGATCTGGTTGAGGATTTTCATGATGGTTGGCAGGAGAGAGATACCCCCAGTTAGATTTGCCAGTTTCCCTTCTTCGGAATCTTGATTATTATCGATTCCTTCCATATCCAAATAGTTTCCAAGATCGGAGTGAGCTTTTGTGCCACCATGTGAGCATTCGCAACGGCGATTTTATCTGCTCCCGCGGCTTTGCCTTTTTTCAGGGTGTTAAAAACTGTGTGAAAAGATGACAGTAATTTATTTTTTCTACTATTGATAATAATAAATAGAAAAAGGAAGAAAATATAAAATATTAAGGACTTACCGATTTGCTAGTTAATTTCTCAGTTCATTTATAGGAATTAATTTTTACGCCTTTGTCTTTAATTTTGTGCATTAAAAATAAGTAAATACTTGTTTTTATGGAAATTTCGTTTACGGTGCAAAACTTTTTAAAAGATGGCAATAAATTAATTTTTTATAAATAAATAATATAATTAAGCAAGTGTTTTTGTAGTCAAACAAATTTTGTTTGCAGTTGTTGCAATTAAAAAGCTTGGACAAGTGAAATATATTTCTGGAAACGAAATTTGTGTCTTAAAAAAACAGAAAATTTAATTTAAATTTATTTAATATTTATCAGCAAGCTCCACTCAGAACAGTTTTTTTTATACATATTTTAGAGTCAATTCAAGGATATGAGAATTTTAAATAAAAAATTAATTTTGTGGAGAAATTTCAAACAGCAAGCATGTGAAATTAAAATAAATATACTGATTATATTAGAAAACATTTTAAAGGAAGTATTTTTTTATTTAAAAAATTTAAAAATCGATGAAGCTTAAACAACAAGAACTTTTTTACCAAGGTTGCCCAACTTTAATTTTTACCTGATTTAAACTTAAAATCAAACTGAAAATATATTTATTTTCGAACTGTGTTTGAGAACTTTTGGCCTTTAATCAGCCGTGCTCCGATAATCAAGTATGAAAAAGCAAAAATTGTATTTTGCCACTTAAGCCTAAAACATAAATAAAAAATAGTAAACCGCTTTGAAATCCAAATTTTATATGAATTTAATCTATCCGCTTTGAAATGAATTTGTAAATCTAAACAGAACAGCTGCGTATAAATTGTACCAAAAAAAATGGGGTAACACTTTTTTATAACGAGCTCTGAATACGACATACAAACAAGATTTTTTTTTCAAAAGTACATACAAAAAAATTGTTAAGCTCCCAAAAAAGCGGTTTTAGCCATTCTCTCTATTAATAAGAGAACCAAACCACACTGATTATCCAACCATTTGAATTGACCCATTCAGAAATACGATGATATGGCCATAAACTTAAATAATAAACAGCTTTGTAATAAATGTTTCATAACAATTTAATCTATCCGCTTTAAAAATATATCGTTTATCCAAACAGAATAGCTTTTCTTACTTTTTCATTAAAAAAAGGGACAACACTGTTTTGTTACGAGCTTTGCATGCGACATAGCAAAAAGTTTTTCAAATATTTTTGATTACAATTGTGCATCAGTTTAAACTTCTAAAATTGTTTTACTTTTAGTCATTCGCTCTATTAACAAAAGAATTAAACCACACTGATTCGCTAACTATTTGAATTGACCCAGTCAGAAAAAAGTTGATATGGCCTTAAACTTAAATAATAAATATCTTTGTAATAATTTTTTTCATAGCAATTATTTTTCTACACTTTGATTATAATTTGTAGATCTAAACAGAACAACTATTTATTTTTTTCCCGAAAAAATGAGGCAACATTGTTTCGTTTTTTTTCCAAAATTTTTGTTTAAAAGGCGCGCTCACATATTTGTCGCTAGATGGCGCCAGCAAAATGTACAATATATCAGCGAAAATAAGAAAAGTGTGCCACTTTCTCCAGAATCTCTCCGATTTTGATGATTTTTGTATTTTTGTAGAGCTACCAGTCCATAATAACCGCGTCAAATGTTATTAAAAAATTCCGGTTGTTTATCGAATCATCGATACCTGAAAAATCCCAAAGACTTAAAACTTAAAAACAAATTAAATTTTTTTTCTTAAACATTTATTTTTTCAAATTTCTTGTGTTCGCTAGATGTCGCAAGCAAAAATGGAGCATACTTCCTTTTTTGCCCAAAATCATAAAAATATCTACATTTTGTTAAAAAAAAGAATAATAATAATTTTTTAAGTAATAATAAATGAACAAATTTAACTCACCCCAGTCGGAATTCGGGAGCCACATCTGAGAAGAGTCAAGACAAGAGAGTAAACAGTAAAGAACCACCTCTTGGAGGATCAATTTGTAGCAGGAAATTCAACGCTGCGGGCAGTATAAAGCGCAATCACACCATTTTGGGTATGACATAAAAATTCAGGGCCATGGTGTAAAGATAATGTCGCCAATCTTCAGTTTCCCAGTGGCCATATCGGAAATATGCTTGGCGCTTTAAGCCAAGCTTTGAATCTCCACTATGCGGAGGACTTGAACAAGCTACTCTCTTGGCAGTTACCTTTGCCCAGTTTGGCCCACGAAAACCGAAAACAAGGCATAACCAATCACAACTATACCAAAAGCCTACGATCTTAACGTCTTGTATCGGAGTATACTCATCCAATATAAATAATATTAAACAAAATATATAAATTTAGGTGTTCATTGAAATTTTTTAAATTGAGACTGAATATTTTACATCAACAAATTTTACGTTTTGACATGTATCTCAAATATGTGATAGATAATTTTTGTGTATTTTTGTCCCAAAGTCTAATAAATTTTTAATAAAAATGGCGTACGTAAAGTCGGGCGCGGACGGTTTTGGGATACTCGGTACCACTAGCTTGCAATAAAATCCGGTTCCTTCATAAGAATCAAAAACAGAAGAATTTTTATGCAACAATTTTGAAGATATTTAATCATTATATTGGGTGGGCCATCTGTTGATTTGGTTGTTAAGCAATGGAAAAAGTTTTTTAGGCAATTCCCTCTATTTATTATTAAACCAAACCACACTGGCTTGCCAAATATTTAAATTGATTCAGTCAAAAATAACTTAATAATTTTTTTGCCAACAAATCAAATATAATTTTTTATATTAAAATGCATATAATACCAACAACATTTAATAAATGCATTTATTGACGTGTTTTTTTAACAAATTTTTTAACTGCTTTAAAAAACCTTTTCATACTTTATTTGTTACAAAAAAGTTAACGAAACATTTTACTCTTTTGTGGCATTATATTCCGCCACAAATTCATTAATTTAATTAAAAACCAAACTTTTTTCGATTACAATTTTTTGTTAGTTGCATATAAAAGTTATTAAATGATTTAATATTTATTTATTCATATTAAGTCAAGTACAATATTTGTATATAAAAAGCAATAATTGTTTTATTAAAAACTTGTTCATAAATTGCTGACATATTTTGCTAATTGCAACAAGTAAATGCCTCAAAAGTATTTAATTGAAATCAATCAATTATATATGCAACATGCTGTATTTATTATAATATTATTTAAACCTATTAAGTAAGCAGCTGGTAAACCATAATTAAATCCTTTTACCCTTTCTCTATTCATAGAGCAAAAAATAATAATATAACATTTATAATTTCCACAGCAATCAATTACCCAAACCCCAGTCAATCTAAGCTGCCTAAAAGCTTTTAAGATAAATTAAATTAAATAGTTTGCATAGATACTTTTTTTTTCTATTTTATTTCGTCTTTTAAGATATCCTTTCCACAAACACAACAACAAATTAGATATTTATTATGTGCCAAAGGTTTCAAGGCTGCTGCCGGCTAGCCAAAGTTAATCCACAAAAGGATAATTTAATACAAAAACTTAAATGATAAGCCAAATGTAAGCCCAAAGACCCAAAGAATGTGCACACAATCAATTATGGCACAAGGTTTTAGGTTTAGGGTTTCAGTGTGCCCAACTGTGTGTGTGTTTGAGTCAATAGTGTGACCATAACAGCCACAACAATGTTTAATAGCAGCAAAATCGAGACATCAGTACAAATCCTTCAGCTGAATGCCTCCTCTGTTTGCTTTGACTTGAGCCTGAGCCTACCACAATGCTTAAATACGTCCAAAAGCGCTCCAAATGAGGCTTTTAATGGCTTAACGATTTGGTCTAAAGTCCGCAGCCCATCAGTCAGTCGGCCAGGCGCAGCCTTTAAGCCACTAACAAATAGTCCAACATAAATCTGTTTGTTTGGATAGACATCCGATTAAAAGAGAGGAGCGGAGCGGGTTCAGTCAAAGTTGAACGCTCTCTTTGATTAATTTATTTTGGGTAAATACTCAATACGAGTCGTTGGACTTGCTGAAAAGGGAATTCTATGTCTGCTAAATCAATTGATGGCTCTGTCAGCTTCTAATCCTAATGTAATGGCGAACATTGGCAACTCTATAGCTGGTCAACTAATTTGTTATGGCGTGTATTGAGCGCTATGTGTGGCAACTCTGCCAGCTTCAGGCTAAGGGAATCAAAAAAAAAAGAAAGAGTTGAGACAGACTCTAAAAGAGCTTCATCCGATAATTTAATATGCAAAGCTGGTAGCCGCGTCTTTTGTATGCAGGCAGATAAAGCTTACAACGGTTTCTAAATAATGATCATTAGCAGTATGAAAGCTTTAAAGTTTTTTATAGAGCAATCCAAGTGTTTGTAGGAAAATATGATTTTTAATATCGCATTTATTTCGTAAGCGCTTCATTTACATAATCATAATTTATATAACAAAGGCTAATGTTTATACAGCATTGTTGAGTTGATAGCACAAAAGTGATAGTTCTTAGAAGTTCTTTAACCTTCTTGGCTGAAAGCTTTTTCAAAGCAACACATTTATAATAGATGTCTGATTCTAATAAAGATATAAAAATTGGCATTAATTCGCATGTCATTTCGAAAATGCACGTTTTGAGAATATCGGACCCAGAACACTGCCTTTTGGCACTCCTGCTATCATATTATAAGTGGACGAGTATATGTCCCTTACCTTGACCTTAAACTCTCGTCCTTCCAAATATCACCTTAAAAGGCCATAGTACGGTGCAGGCGAAAGGTAACTTTGCATAGTAGACCATTGTGCCACATCCTATCGAACTTGCTGCATGTCAATGAAGATATCGTTGTAGAGCTCCAGGTCGTCAATCTGTGGACCTGTTCCACAGTGCCGTGTACCTCTCGAAAGCCCAATTGGTTATCCGGCAATATATTGCATTCATTTATAATGGCAGAAATCCGATTCGCAATAGTTCGCTCCTATAATTTAGACAGGGAGGGTAAAAGACTTCTTGGCCGATACGACTCAGGATCTGGTTTTCTGGTTTGCCTGGCTTGTGAATCATAAGAAACGCAGCTAGTTTCTATTGCTTTGGGAAGACTTGGAACTTGATAATATCATTAAAAATTAATACTATATAAAGGAGCGCTCTTGTAGGCAAGGCCTTCAACGTAGCATTGCTAACCCTATCAATACCCGAAGCTTTATTTTCGGCAATAATTGGATCGCTTCAGTTAATTCTTCAATTCTTATTGTAGTAATAGGCGGGTACTTATGCAGTGGGGTCTAAAGGTTCTGGTGGGTCTCCCTAGTCTGCTCTACAGAAGCAAATTCATGAGCACTGAAACGAACCTTTAGATGGTATCCGAAAGCATCGGACAGGAGCCTGTCTAAAGGGTTGTCGTTTTTTTCTTTTTTTTTCTTTTTCAGCGGTGTATCGAAATACGAAAATAAAATAAGCTCAAAATATTTTTACAAAATTTCATTCGATTTAAGAAGATTAAAAGAAGCTATTATTTTTAATTAAAATTTTAATGGAAAATACTTTTATTAGCCTAATAGGGCCTTAAGTAGGGAATTCATCTTTCTAATTTATTTTATTAGCAAATGAACTTTATATATTTTTTTAAGGATATTTCTGGAACCGCGTAATAACAGAATTAGGTGTATGTGAATTAATTTTGATTTAACATATTTGGTAAAGAATTTTTTATTTAGTCTGAATCTGCTTGCAAAAAGAAAGAAACAAGAGAAATCCTTATTTACTTGAAGCCAAAATAACACAACCAACTTTAAAAATACCAAATAAAATACCACATTTGCTTCCAAAGGCACACACTGTTCGTTAGAAACACCTAAAGTGGCTGATTTTTGATTCGTAACGCGAATTTGGCTGCTGCGTATAGGCCTTTCAAATAAAAAGCCAATTGCGTCTAAGGGGTCTGAAAGAGCTTTAAAGAGCTGGACTAAATTCGCTGAAACTTCGTACCAAAAATTAAGAATCCGCAACGGTTGGCTTTTATAGCATATTTAAGAATCTTAAGACATTAAAGCTCGGCAAACTCGTAAATGCGCCTTAAAAGTTCTTAAATCTGCCATAAACCACAATAAACTCCTTTCGACAAGGGCGCATTATTAATTAAAATCAAAACAACAAAATGCCGAAATCAAAGCTAAAAACATAAATAACCCGAAAGTTTGGCTAACAAGCATTCAAAACCGCTCGAAGTACTTTATTTTACTTACATTTACGAATTTTATTTATTTATTCCATTTCGGAGCTAATTTAAATGGAGCAAAACTGTTTACATTTGAAATCTAAGCAGTCTGCACGGAACCCACGCAAATTGCTGACAAGCATTGACAGATTGAATGACTGACAGTTGTACTGACAAACTGACTAACTGACAGATAGACGAACTGACAGACAGTCCTACAAGCTGAGTAAAGTATCTGACAACTGCAATTCAAAACTTTTCAGTTGCTTTAAGCTGTACTGTACCAAGAGCGTGGGCAACTTTTCTTGGCTCTATTAAATGTTAATGAACGAAATTCGGAGAAAAATAACTTCCAAAAGTTTCTCAAAAATATTTACAAACTCTTTTAGCTATTTTTGTTTGGGGGCTATTTTGGCGCCTGTTCAATAATTTAATTACAAGCATTTATTGACAACTTTAGCCACACGCCAAATTCAAATTCACAACAAAATTCGCACTCTCGGTTTTGTAATAACCGGACTCCTAACAAAATATCTGTATTTTATGTAGGAGCACATTACATATATAAAAAAACCAAAAAACCGCACCTTAATTTAGTTGACACCTTTTATGTCTAATTTTGCGTAAATACTTGCAACTAGCCAGGTAATAAAAAAAAATGGCTGGGGCGTGTCTAGAGTTGCATTCAAGAGTACTTGTTGAAAAAAAATAAAGCTAATGGCCATTTTTAGCCAAAATAATATTTACACATGGAAAATAAATGACCAAAATAGTTTTTTTCAAATATGGTTTTTTATGGCGTTGACTATACGTTATTTATTAATGGTTAGCTTTTTATGTCTTTATTGTCTATGCCTTCGGGACTGTCTCGGATTTAAATAGGTTTATTGAGTCATAGACCGAATCGGTTTTGATTCGGACTGGATCTTAAGAAACAGCAACAATTTGTATGCGATTTGATCAGCTGGAATGCTTTGGAAATGAAGTGATCAACTGAAACGTTTTGGAAGAGAAGTGATCAGTAGGAATGCTTTGGAATTGAGTTCAATTAGGAATTTGTTCACAAGACTGGCCCTGTGACTCTCTGAGTCTGATAATTATTTATTAATGGTATAGCTTCTAATGTCTTTATTGTCTATGCCTTCGGGACTGTTTCGGATTTGAATAGGTTTATTGAGTCATAGTCCGAATCGGTTTTGATTCGGTTCGTTTCAGAATGGGACTTAAGAAAAAGCAATAATTTGTATATTTGTATGCTATTTGGTCAGCGGGAATGCTTTGGGAATGAAGTGGTCAGCTGGGAATGCTTTGGGAAATTAAGTTATCTAGAAGGAATGCTTTGGAATTGAGTTCAATTAGGTACTTAGTTCACAAGCGCTAGCTCTGTGACTCTCTGAAACTGATTATGAGTGTGTGGTGTTCAATTAATATACGAGGGTCGTCTCGAAAGTAGCCAATATAAAATGCTAGTGTTGGTTAATGTTCGAAAAAAATTAAAAGGGGGAAGCATAGAGCAGCTGATTCTGTTTTTACACGGTAGATACGTTCCAGGAAAGCATCGTATAAAAAAAAACGACGTAAATCTTTAAGCTGTTATGAAAATAAACTAGAAAGGGAAATCTCATTGACATAAATTTCTAAAAGATTGGGTAATATTATAATATTAACCTTCAGTCTGACAAACGGGTCTGTGCAGACATTTTTCATTTTTCGACGTTAATTTAATATATTTTTACCTAACATAGAGACTTGAGCTCCCAGGTACCTTCCTAAAATTTTATTGGCTATCGATCTACCACTATGACAATTATAAAAAGTCGTCAAATAAAGACAAAAAAGGATGGTAAAATTCGGAACGACGATTAGTGCCTGGTTGGACCCAATACACATATCCGTCAGAGGTTAATTAATAATATTATAAATATATATATATATCTTTTAAGTTTCAATCAAAAAGCTTCTTTTAATCGTGCTAAATCGAATGAAGTTGATAAAAAAAAGATTTTCTAGACCGAGCCATTATTTTATTTTAAAATCTTAAATTCAAAGTTTCGAGCTATGAATAGATATCATCCAAGCATCAAGAATATAAACGATTAGTTTGCCTGGAACGCCCCAAAAAGGTACAAATTGCAAAACAGCACATTTAATAAAGAAAAATACTTAATCATCAATTGCAAAGACATATCAAGGAGACCAGTATTAAATTTTTATTAAAAACTTCATAGGCTCTAGAGAAATTTACTGAAAAATTATGCTAATAAATAAAGCCGCGTAAAATTAATTTAATATGACAAAAAAACCAGATTTATGAATATTAATCTGCGCCATGTTCCCATTTACTTGCTTAAGGTAGGCGTGTAGCTGGTTTATCCAATAATTGGAAAGCTACATAGACAAATGTGATAATATTAAGCTGGCTTCCAGCGAAAACTAGCTTTCATCGTTTTTCAAGGAAAATAGATTAAATTTAAAAAGGAACTAGTTCAGGAAGTTCCACAAACATCGCGTGATCTAAATGAAGCAGAAAATAAGAAGTACAAGGCTGCAGGCCAAGAATATATTTCTTAAGATCCTTAAGAGTCTATGAAAGCCAACATTTTTTTATCAACCATTTGTGACGTCATAAAATTTGCGAAATCTCAATGACTAGCTCACAAATATTTATTCGAATTATTATTTCGAATATTTTTTCTTTTTACGAGAATTTTCATTCCATATTTTTAAAGATCTATAACAACTCTTAAATTCAACCTATTTGTTACGCTAACCTTTTATGATGTCACAAAATGCGTAATAAATTTCTTTGACTAGCTCACGAATATGTTTATTGAATAATTTCTCCTTTATACTTGAATTTTTTTTTCAAATTTCTGTATCATCCTTAAGAACTCTTAAGTTCAACATATTTTTTATCGAAACATTTGTGACGTCAAAAATGTAAGAATTCTCTATGAGCAGCTCATGAAAATGTTTTTGAATTATTTTCCTTTCCACATGTATTTTGTTATCCAGATCTCTTATGATCCCTGAAAACTCTTATACACTCTAAATTTGTTTAACAATTATTTGTGACTGTCATAAAATAAGCGAGCTTTCTATGACTACCTCATATTTCTTTGAATAATTTTTAAGTTCAGAAGTTTCTATGAATCGCTCAAGAATATATTTTTTAATAATTTTTCTGTGTATGTTAGTTTTTTTTTCTTAAGAACTCTTAAATTAAATTGAACTATTTATGACATTTTAAAATATGCGAACTTTCTGACTGGCTCAAAAATATTTTGTTGAATAATTTCTTATGATCCTTAAGAACTTTAAAATTCATAATTTTTTTTATCGACTATTGTGACGACATAAAATTTGAAAAAATTTCGCTGACTATCTCATGAATTTCGTGTTTAATACTTAAAAATTTTCAGAGCGTTATAATAAGTTTTGCCATGTGGAAAATTTACCTAATACACAGAAGGCGAAAAGGGAGACAATCCTACCTTACCTAAATTATGATCCGGGTGACCAGAAAAGGTCGATATAATCATGATCGACGTCATGATATCCGTTCGTAAGAACGCCTGGGAATCAGGGATGCAAAGAGCTAAGAGTGACCAGAGTCCTTACACTTAAGTTACTCTATTATAAATTACAATCGCCATCGGACGTTCTGTTACATAATCTCCATAGACGCCACTATACAAGGTGTGTCCTAAAACTAAAGCAATATTTTTAGGACAGGCTAGTAAAGGTGTCTCGTGCATTGTCCCGCTCAGGATTAGTTAGGCAGATATCATGAGCAATGGTTTTTGAAGCAATGCACCAGATTTAGCCAGAATCGGTTAACTATATCACAGGAGATCCCATCGCTAGAAAAATTTTGGTCATAGTATTATAGTGAACTTGTTCGTGAAGGTATCGTAAACAAACTCGGTCAATGAAAAGTTTTTTGAAGCATGCATAGGCTACTGCATGGTACGGCTTAAAAGTTGGCCTTGGCTTACGAAGATATGGTAATTACAAGTCAATCCTCTAGGTAGATCAAAAAAACGATTTTTGAATGTCGAAATCGTTTAAACTATTCATTTGTTTGATGTGTTGCTCACAGAGTATCTCAAAGTCGACTGCGCCCAACTATAACACTAGACATATTTCTTTTGTGATACAAATTATTATATTTGTTGGAAATTCGTCTTTAAATATGTATAGTAAGCAATTTACATATAAAAGAAAAGACAAATCGCCGTTTTAAAGATTATTGCTTAATGGTTCATTTAAGAGTATAAAAACTTAGTATATTTTAAAAGCTGTATTTTTTCGATACATCTTTACCAAAATGCTGACACATTTTTCCTCATATTATTTGTTTTTTTTTGGTCATCCTGTTGTTGTCGATACTCTCCCTACTTGTTGTTTTTGTTTTTTTTGTGGACACTTTGTTGTCGCCTGCTTTATATTGTTATCGCCAATGTGCAGTCCATGGAGGAGCTCCGTCAGCATTGAAGCGAAATAAAAACAGTTTTTCTATGGCTGGACCAATAATTTTTATGGATTTACAAGGATTTTGTATACTTAGTAAACACACATATACTATAGATATATATATACAAACACCTATGTATATGTGTGGGTCCAACTAATTCTCGCTCTTTTTTACACTGTCCATCCTATCCACGTATCTGTGTGTTTAAGTAGCCGGAAGTACCGATTTTGTTGTTGTTGTTGGCAAATTAATTGAGTTGAAATCACTCCATAGTGGACTTTGTTGTTGTTGTTGTTATGGAGCGCCCAGAGAACAAAATAAATAAATAATCGTCATCAGCTTAACATTTATTGGTTATAAATTGAGTAATTCAAGCGGAAAATATAAAGTGGATTATAGTTTTAAGAGTTATGGTTAAATGTTTATATTGTATACGAGTATACTCTATATACTCTGGAGAATATTATATGAGATAAATTAAATCGATAGTAAAGGCATAACGACTCAGGGTTACTTTTTTGAAACACTCTTTCATATAAAATATTAGACCACCGATTAGAAATGTCTAAGAAAAATAATTGGGTGCGACTTGGTGAAATTTTACAAATAATAAATGTTAAAGTTTCTATTTATTACAAAATATTAAAGTGAAAGATATTTGGGCGTAGAAAAGATGATTTTCAATCTAATGCTAAGCGCTCTGTAGCTTCAGTTAGGTGTGGCTAAGAAACCTGCTTCAAAATGGCATCAACTAGACTTCATCAATCAATAAGAATAACGAGTATTTGAGATGCTTAACTTTTATTAAAAGTAATCCTGTAAAATATATTAAAATAATTAAAAATAAAAACCTTGTTAATCTACTTTACTAACAAATCCAGCTGCAGTCAAAGTTTTAATCCCCAATACATCCGTTTATTGCTATTTTTCTACTTTCTCTATATTGGCAAGGTAATTCGATATTGTGAATGTTTGAGTCTGGGAAAGACTTCAATTTGGTTCGTGGATTAATCAAGCTTCTTAATTTAAATGGGCCGATGTGTTTTTAATCCTAAAAAATGCTGGAAGATATGTAAATCTTTTTAATTAGGAGGTAAAAGGAAGTCTTGAACTAGACTTAGAGATTTAGATTAAGGCAATTAAAAATAAATAGTTAATACGTATTAGAGCTTACCTATGTGTTTCTGTTTCAATTATAATTCTCAACATTTTTTTTAAGTGATAGATTTTAAATGAAAAAACTTTAAAAAAACTTTGGAAATTGTAAATTAAAGAAGCAAAACCAAGCGATAACAATCCAATTATTATCATCCCATTAAATCACAATTAATTCAAATAAGCGTCTTTACCTACAGATCTCGAACTCATTAAGAAACGTTTACAAATTTGCGCTTCTGTTTATCTAACGTTTAAAAATCAAAGAAAAAACCGATTATCTTATTCCAAGATGCCCATTTTTCCATTCTTCTGCTTACAAAAATACTTTTTCGAAATATAAATCTGTTTATTCCTACTATTCCTACTTGGGCTGTCAATCAATTCTAGAGTGTAACTCTTGCCACCACAACTTCTTCGGTCTGGCATAACAACCCGTAGGTGACGACAACCTCAAATAGCGATACCTCAGATGACGCAAAAGTTTCTTCTAAAATGCTTAGTGACTCGCAGTCGAGATGAAGACTGAGTCCGATAAATTTGTTGTCATAACATCTAAAATTCAGGTGACGAAAAGTTTCTTCTGAAGTACTAAAAGATTCGCTGTAGAGATGACTGATTACTATAACATCAACAATTCAGGTGACGAAAAAGATTCTGCTGAAGTGCTAAAAGAGTCGCAGTTGAGATTGAGACTGAGTAGAGAAATTTGTTGCCGTAACATTAACAACTCAGATGACGATTTGTTGTAAAGGGTAAAGAGAGTCGCAGTAGAGACGAAGATTGACTTCGAGAAATTTGTGGCATCCACAACTCAGATGACGCAAAAGGTTATTTTTTGACATGCTAAGAGAGTCGAGATGAAGACTAACTTCGAAAAATTGGTTAATATAAGTTTCTTCTGAAGTGCTAAGAGAGTTGCATTAAAGATGAAGACTGACTTCGAGAACTTTTTGCTATCGTGTCTACAACAAAGATGACGCGAAACTTTCTTCTGAAGTGCTAAGAAATAAGTCGCAGTGGAGATGAAGATTGACTTCGATAAATTTGTTGCTATCGCATCTACAACTTAGTTGACGAAAAAGATTTATCTGAACTACTAAGAGAGGAGTCGCAGTAGAGATGAAGGCTGACTCTTGAAAATTTGTTGCTATCGCATCTACAAAAAAGATGGCGCCAAAGCTTTTTCTAATGTGCTTAGAGAGTAGTCACAGTAGAGATGAAGTTATCTGCAACCGAGATGACGCGAACTTTTCTTCTAAAGTGCCAAGACAGTTGCAGTGAAGATGAGGACTGACTTCAAGAAATTTGGTGCTATCGCATCTACAACTTAGATGTCGACAATGATTCTTCTGAAATGTTAAGAGAGGAGACACAGTAGATATGAACCTTACTCTGAGAAACTTGTTTCTATCGAATTTACAAATCAGATGACGCGAATGCTAAGAGAGGAGTCACAGTAGAGATGAAGACTGACTTCGAGAAATTTGTTGCTTTCGCATCTACAGCTCATGACGAAAAAGATTCTTCTGAAATGGTAAGAGAGGAACGAGAGTGAAATATTTGGTGCTGTCGCATCTAGAACTCAGATGATGCAAAAGATTCTGCTGCATTGCTGAGACAGTATCTGCTGTCTTTTGGATTTGAACTGACTCCGAGAAATTGGTTGTCATCGCATATACAGCCTAGATGGCAAATTTTTTTTTGCTAAAGTGCTAAGAGTGAAGTCTCAGTAGAGATGAGAAGAATGACTCGGAGATATTTGTTGCTTTCGCATCTTCAGAAGATCTGATTAATAAACATGTGAATTGTAAAGGTTCAACTGATCTTTAGAACTGTTCTGGCACCATTTTTCGCAATTCATGAGCAACTAAGTCTTGCTATCATCTCATTCCTTAGTATGAAGCTTTATTCTTATATATAGATCATTTAGATCAAAAAGAAAAATGACAAATTTGTGGCGCAGATTTTCAAATTTATCTAAGCTTTCCAAACTCCAACTTAGTAAATTTAAAAAAAATTTTAAGCTGCTTAATAAACTTTTGTTATTTATCATTTCGACTAGCATGATTGTTCACTTCAATTTGACCCATAATATGCACCTACCGCAGTCCACACACTCTTGGTGCCACTTCAGGTTGCCCCACTTGTGGGAAGCACACACTCACACACACACTCACATACGCACACACTGACACCCACAAATTTGACACAATTAAAAACAAAGCAACATGCCGCAACAAAGCTTCAGAAGTTGCAACAGCAACAACAAAAACTACAACAACAGCAACAATACAATGACAATGACGTTTACAACAAAACAAATGTTAACCACAAAATAGTCGCTCAGTCTCAAAGTTGCATCCTTTTTTTTTGTACTCTCATGTTTTTTGTTGTTGTTGTTACATTGTTTGCTAAGCGCTGCGCCATTTTGTAGCCAAAGGCCTCTTGATATATTATGCAGGGCATTCTATGTGGGTACTACCATATATATATATAGGGCCTATGGTATCTCTTTGCCTAGCTCCCCCTCTCTATATGTATGTCAACGCTATTCTGATGAATATATAATGCGCATTGTCTGGCCAAATAACAATGCCAACAACAACAACTACAACAAGATGTTGCCAACTGCGGTAGGCAATGCACTTTTAAGTCAGACAATTGCAAAGCAAGCCGACCTGGCCTCAAAAATGGCTACCCTAAGCAGCTCTGTGGATAAAAAAGATGGTGGCAATATCCTGTAGGAATGATACACTGTAAACTTGGTTCAATAATTAGGAGATTGCTCAGTGAGCGGTTTTGTTAGAGTATTTTTGACAAAAAAGAGAGCTGGTTCAATTTTTGTATGACAGCTATATAAAACAGTGGATCAATTTCCACCAAAGTTTTGACAGTTGCATTTCGAGTAAACATTTGTGCGAAATTTCCTCAAAGTTGGGCAACTATTTCATATAGCTACCATATAAAAGTTGAACCAGCTGCCAAACTCACGTACTTCTTGTCGGAACTTCGTAAAATTCATTCCATTACTTTGAAATGCAATTATTCGCTTTTTCTAGAGCGAATAATTCAGCGGTTCCTATTCGAAATCGTTTGAGATTAAAAAATTCCATCTAATTAATTTAAATAAATATTCATTAAATTCTTACTGCAAGGATCTTCAGTAGCGATTAAACATTACAACCCATAAACGTTTGCTAGAAAAATCAATTTTGAATTTGCGATTCCATATACACTTCCCGAAAAAAGCTTTAAAATTCAAATATCATTAATAAATGAAAATTATACTGCGGAATTCAATTAAGAACACTTTCTAAAAAGGAACAACAAAAAAATTTGTTTTGTAAAAAAAGAAAGGAAAAGTTAATAGTAAATCCGACTCATTTATAACCTCGAAAACTCGGGTTATCATCGAAAGAATAACCTTCTGAAAATCTACAAGTGGAATTTGAGCCCAATCTTCTGTAACTCTCATGCGCAGCTCCTGCACCGTCAGAAATTTGCGTGCGCCAGATGTAAAGGGAAATGTTCCACCGTCTTCTTCTGTCTTCCTTGACTCCCAGTGGTGCATAGAGCCTCTTAGTGTCATTGATCGTGATGTCTTCGCGTGGATTTGGTACCTCCAAAATCCTTATGACAGCTTCCGAAGCAGGAGCATTTCTCGTATTAAGACGATAACCTCTTGGCGTGTTTTTCCATAGCTGTTTCTTTCCATGCTTAAACATCGATTGGTGCTAAAGTCGATAGGTGATGAGGCCAAGGACGGTACTCATAATACGTTTGTATAGCGAGCCGATCGATCCGATGCAGACGCCCGCTTGCAGCCATGCCTAACCTGGCGAGGCAGACGCTAAAAATTACGCAAAGATTGCCGTTGATTCACGATATTATTCATCCGCCTTTCAATGCAACCAAGTATTTTGGAATGGCCTAAAAAATGAGAGCTCCCTCTCTTATTAGCCCTGACCAAGACTACCACACGGGTTGGTTAGCGTATCTTGATCAAGTTGCTCGGTTTACCAGGGTGCACCACGTGGAGGTAAGAGTAGGAATAGAGTGCTGAGTCTGCCGATAACTATCGGAGACATCAGCATCCCACATTTTCTCAATGGGGTTGAAGTCCAGCGATCGATGTGTTTGATCTAGAACCAACCACGAATGGCCTTTGATACTTGGATCGGAGCATTTCTTAGCAAAAAAAACAGCATGGGTGTCCTTAACACCAAAGTACGTTACAATGATCTATTTAAACTACAAAAAATACCTAAGAATTGGATCTAAATTAAAAATTTATCAAATTGAGTTGAAACCAATACTTAGAAAAGTTGAAGATCGAAATCTTCTTTCTCAACTTTCTGGATAAATTTGGAAATCCTATTCCTTTGACTAGTTCTATTGCATTTATATGAAACTGAATGATTTCGAGATAAGATCTGATAGAAAAAAATATTGTATTGGAACTGAAAATGAAAGATTGGAATTATCACATAGAACTTGATCCATTTTTAATTCCGCAAAGCACTGTTTTTTGTATCTGTAGTGATGGCTAGTCACTTACTAGACTATCATCCGAGAGGTCGATCCCACTTTAAGCATGGTCCTGCACTTGCCACTTTTCCTATTTCTCTAATTTTTCCTGTCTATTCCTATATTCTTTTTATTTACTCCTATTATCGGTATTACAAAGGACCTGTTCTTGCCAAAGTGAGTTGGGACGCAAAGTCCTACCTACCTACCACCTACTTACAGTTTTCTGAAGTCCAACTTTATAAAGAAACTCAATATTAAACTATTTAGTATTAATGAACTAGTTCATTTGTATTAAATTTAACCATAAGCTTTACCTTATACAAAAAGCGTCCTGATAATGTTAATCCTGCATTTTAGATTATTATAATTCCGATTTATCTATGTTCCACTTATATTCTATTTATATTCTCAACTGAGTGGCTCAGATAAGTCGACTTTGTTAATGTAAACTGAGAACTCATTTCGATTCTACTTTTAGACCAAACTAAGTGGTTCAGTTGAGCTGAACTTAATACAGTCACCATGAAACTAAGAATTCAGTTAAACTTTAAACCAGATTTCTGACATTTTCATTTTGTTTTTACCCATAAAAAAAATCCGACGTCAAGGACTTTAACCAATTAATTAGATCTTATCTAAAATTTACAACTTTATTATGCTTCGTTTAAGAATTGCAAACTTTATGTCTTAGTTTATAGACTCTGTGCCAGGATATCAAAAGAGAGAACAAGATAAAAATAAAACAAAGACGAAAAAAAAATAAAAATATTTCCAATATAACTTAAACAAAGCAGCAGCCGCAAAAGGTAAACGATGAAATTCAGAGGAGACCGAAAGTGAGTTCCAAGTTCCGAGTCAGTTCTGAGCCTTAGAAAGCTTCGACTTCATATCGACTGACATATTAAGTAGGCCGCCAAGCAATAAACTTGCATACTTTATGTTTGGTCATAAATAACGAGAGGGCTGCTTTATGTGAAGGGTCCTGAATAGACAGAGAGAGAGATGGAGACAGAGAGAGAGAGAGCCCTGCAAAATTGCTTTTATGTGTTTTTATTTTATAGTGTATCACCTTAGGGTATTATTTTTTTAAAATGGTATAGATATCTTAAGCTGTAAGCAAATATAAATTAAATTTAAGCTGTGGTGCAGTCACATTTAGCACCTTATATATTAAAGTATATATAGACCGAGAGTACAGGTGCATTGGTAAGAAATATGGCAAAAAAATGTAGGAAAAGGAAACCCAGACAATCAAAGGCAGCTTAATTAAAACGAACAGCAATAATAAAAAAAAAAGATTCAAAACGATGCCAAGTTTGGACCAAGTGGACACGCTGGGCTCCAAAGTCCAGCTGTAGATACTAAAAAAAATACTAAAAAAAAAAAGAAAACTTGTTTTCGGCTGACAAAAGTGTAACGCAGATACATACATATAAACAATCTATATGTATATATTGATGTGCATGTCGCCATGCTAGGCGCAGTTGGAGACCCGTCTCCATGTATCTGTAGCACTTCCCGAACCCTCGCTCTTTACCCCTAACAGTTCCCATTTCTGTCGCAGTTCCATTTTGAGTTTGCGGCGCATGCGCCTGTCACATACACATTGAAGCCGCAGCTGAATCATAAATTTTATGCTAAGCCTGACTTACACGAGTATGCGTTAGTATCTGTGTGTCAGTTTGTGTCACTGTGTGTGGGTTGCAAGCTCGTTTTGCAGCGACGTTAATGAAGAAGTTGTTAAAGGTTTCCATGCTTAGACCAAGATTGAGAAACAAAATGAACCAACAAAGCTTATTAAATTTGCAAATGAATAACCCAAGTTTTAGTTTTAAGTATAGACCGAAGAACTATAAAGAATGAAACCCTAACTAAAACGTATTTTTTAATTTAGCATACAAATAGCATCTTAAAGCTGTTTAATTAGACAGTTTAAAGTGTGGAAAAGTATCGGCTAAAATAAATCAATTTAGGTTCGTTTCTTTTTTTATAACCAGCTAACAAGCGATTTCAATTAAGTTGGCATTAAAAATTTTTACGACAGAGCTGCTTCCTAAACTTTGGCACTTCGAATTCTAGTTTTTAGCATCGGTTAGTTAAGTTTAATGCTTTAGTGGGCTCGGCTCTTCTTTTTCTAAGAAGGATCGGC